>JAZAYU010000088.1:0-141468 GCA_038501625.1 Corbicula japonica
TGGCTGATCTAGATCTACACTGGTTGCACACACTTAAAAACATGTTTTATAGATTAAAGTTATGTAGACATAACAATACACACTGGAAATGTTTACTTTCTGTTTCAGGGAATTTTTTCAAGAATATAACAGTAGGCAAAGATGAGACGGAGAAAGCCATCGACGGATTACAACCCAACACAGAATACAAACTTACAGTGTCTGCTGTGTATCAGACAAACACATCGATGTCAGCTAAACCTCTGAATGCAACAACAAGACAAAGCTGTAGGTATTTTCTCTGGCACAAGGTTATAAAATTGAGATTAGCAACCAGTATTCAAACTCTAGTTTGTGATTGGCAGACTTCCTGCAAGTTGAAAAAAGTGTCAAACGTTTGGTCAAACAAGATGTGAAAATCTGTCTGACTGAAACAAATTCTGTCTGACTGGAACATGTTAAAAAGGAATGAGCAGTTAATATTTTCTCAGATAATCGGTCTGATTACAAAAGAAATCATGTCAGACTGGCCCAAGTTTTACCAGACAGGTCTGTCCGACGGTCTAGCATCTTTCGGGAAGTCTTGATTGATCAGTTTGAAACTTGGGCAAATTGTCAAACGTTATACATTGATAAATGTATTGATATTGTACATTTGCTTATGCCCATGCTTGAAAAAATATGTCTTATATAAAATTTTCTTACCTACCACTTCTTAAAGCCATAAAACACACCTCTTTTTCAAATGTGCCAAAGTCATCTAGAGATTTTCTTTCATGATAGTGTTGCAATAAACACATAATCAAATTAATTCATAACCCTTCAATGATGGTAAAAGTTTTATCACTACCACAAAAGCAGAGATTAATAATTTGATACGTGCTTTTTTTTTATTCATTTGTCCCTACAAAAGTCCTAGATCGTAATCTCCTTGCGTCATAATTCAATAATTTTGCATTTACATCGTATCACGAGTGCATCTTAAGACTTAAGCCGAAACCTTAATCTATCTGCTTCCGTAATTCTTCAATGAAATCATCGGCAGATCAAAAAGACTAAATATTTTTATCAGTTCGTCTAACGTTGTCCGCCATGATTGTTTACTACGGCGATTTGAATTATGGGAATTATAGCGACCTTGACCCGAAAGCTTTTCGAATATTTCCGGAAACGTCACGTACTGGGGTTTACATTTAGTGACACACGGATAAAAGCGTGCAGGAAATTCATGATATTAGTTAAAAATAGCACTGGACATGAAACTGAAAGTAAATTTTCCAAAAATGAAACGGTGCTAGATGTTGTTTTGTACCGGACATTGTGTCCGACAATAACAGAAGTTTTCGTCGGTCAACAAGCAAAATTACCGGACATGTCCGTCTGACCGACGGACATTCGCATTGACTGATAACATGTATGTCAAATAGAATAATTTGCTCTGCATCAAGGATTATACCAGACATTGTTTTTCTAAAGCTTCAGCACACATTGTTTTCTTTAAGTATGTTAAAGTAGCACCACATCAATATTGAAGTCATGCCTATTTAAGATATAAAAAACAGAGAAAAATTATATATTTTAATGCAATGGAATTTTCTAAAAATGTCAGAATTATCTTTTCTTAGAAATTCAAGGGTCAGAACTCTGTTACAAGGGTAAAATAAAATCCCTGCATTCTACAAACAGAACAGCTTGTGTCATTGTCTATTTTAGCGGACTGCTACTGTGACCCGTTCGGTACTAAAGACGGCTACAAGGCATGTAACCACTCGCATACAGAAGTCCCATGGTGCAGCTGTAAAAACGGTCATGCAGGACTTTTCTGTGAGATATGTGCAAACGGGTTTTACCGACTGGCACCAAGTTTGCCCTGCCATGCTTGTCCATGTCCAAAGTCATTCTCAACTGGGACCTGTCGATTCAGTAAAATTTCATTTTATAAATTTTGTGTAAAAATATTAAATGTGGATTCCTTATATTCAAATATATGTTTATTGGTTACCTTATCAATATTTTTTATAAGAGTACGCTATCAAAATAGGAACATCTGTTTACTAGTGTTGCAGAATCAGACAAATATCATAATCGATTATCAAAACAAAATTTCTAGAAGAAATCGATTTAAATCGGAAAATAATCGGAAACTTTTACACAGGCTTGGAAGGTTAATGCCTGTGTTTTGCTATGTACCTTAATGTTTATTTATGTTATGTACTATAAACTAGCTACTTTAAATATAAATAAGACAATTGAGAGAATCAATTCAATTAAACACTATACAGTCATTATGTAAATAACAGAACTTACATTCTTGTACAACTATAATCTTAACTTGAAAATCTACAGAAGGTTTGTCTGGGTGCTATGTTGTGTGACATGAATGCTTTACCCTATTTTTTGGGTCAGTTTTCTCAAAAACTAATTATGAAAAAGACTACAAATACACTATGACCTTAAGCAGCCAGCTGCAACTACAAAGGCATTGAAGAGTCTGAGCAAAATAATACAGTGCTTTTTCTGCGAGAAATCAAGAACAATAATACGACAATACATAAACTAAGTACTTTAAATAAATCCAGTCAAAAGTGGAACAATTCAAATTTGTTTGCTTCAAAATGCAAAAATCTGCACCTATTGGAATCCCTGCAACCCCCAAAAAAGGCTGTAAATGGCAATAAATGCCTACAAAGTCAAACAAATTTATTTAATTAATGACATGTATAAATATATGCCTTATTATGCTGTACTTAACAGACAGTGGTAAACATCAATATAAATCGATTATCAGAGAATGACATCGATTATCAAATCGAATGGCGTTTATAGACGATTAAGCGATTTTAATCGATAATCGTTACATCACTACTGTTCACCATATTGTAAAGGCTATAATAATGACTTCAATATCTTGTAATTTTTAGCTCACCTGAGCACGAAGTGCTCATGGTGAGCTTTTGTGATCGCCTGATGTCCGTCATCCGTCGTCCGTCCGTCCGTGCGTGCGTCGTCAACTTTTTCTTCAAACGACTTCTTCTCCTGAACTCCTGGGCCAATCTTGCTGAAACTTGGCAGGAATGTTACCTGCATGAAGCTTTACCAAAATTGTTCAAATGGTTCCAGTCCATTGCCTATCTAGGTCACAGAGGTTAAAAATAGATTTTGAACATGAAATTTTAAAAAATCTTCTTCTCTGAAACCCTAAGGCCTAGAACTTTGATATTTGCTGTGTAGCATCACCTAGTGGTCCTCTACCAAGATTGTTCAAATTATAGCCCTGGGGTCAAAATTGGCCCCGCCCCAGGGGTCACTTGATTTTACATAGACTTATATAGGAAAAACTATAAAAATCTTCTTGTCTGAAACCACAAGGCCTAGAGCTAAGATATTTGGCATTTAGCATCCTCTAGTGGAACTCTACAAAGTTTGTTCAAATTATTTCCCTGGGGTCAAAATTGGCCCCGCCTCAGGGGTCACTTCATTTTGCATAGACTTATATAGGAAAAACTTTAAAAATCTTCTTGTCTGAAACCACAAGGCCTAGAGCTTAGATATTCGGCATTTAGCATCCTCTAGTAGAACTCTACAAAGTTTGTTCAAATTATTTCCCTGGGGTCAAAATTGGCCCCGCCCCAGGGGTCACTTCATTTTGCATAGACTTATATAGGAAAAACTTAAAAAATCTTCTTGTCTGAAACCACAAGGCCTAGAGCTTAGATATTTGGCATTTAGCACCCTCTAGTGGAACTCTACAAAGATTGTTCAAATTATTTCCCTGGGTTCAAAATTGGCCCCACCCCAGGGGTCACTTCATTTGACATAGACTTATATAGGAAAAACTTAAAAAATCTTCTTGTCTGAAACCCCAAGGCCTAGAGCTTAGATATTTGGCATTTAGAATCCTCTAGTGGAACTCTACAAAGTTTGTTCAAATTATTTCCCTGGGGTCAAAATTGGTCCTGCTTTAGGGGTCACTTCATTTTGCATAGACTTATATAGGAAAAACTTAAAAAATCTTCTTGTCTGAAACCACAAGGCCTAGAGCTTAGATATTTGGCATATATCACCCTCTAGTGGAACTCTACAAAGATTGTTCAAATTATTTCCCTGGGGTCAAAATTGGCCCCGCCCCAGGGGTCACTTCATTTGACATAGACGTATATAAGAAAAACTTTAAAAATCTTCTTGTCTGAAACCACAAGGCCTAGAGCTTAGATATTTGGCATTTAGCATCCTCTAGTGGAACTCTACAAAGTTTGTTCAAATTATTTCCCTGGGGTCAAAATTGGCCCCGCTCCAGGGGTCACTTCATTTTGCATAGACTTATATAGGAAAAACTTTAAAAATCTTCTTGTCTGAAACCACAAGGCCTAGAGCTTAGATATTTGGCATTTAGCACCCTCTAGTGGAACTCTACAAAGATTGTTCAAATTATTTCCCTGGGGTCAAAATTGGCCCCGCCCCAGGGGTCACTTCATTTTACATAGACTTATATAGCAAAAACTTTAAAAATCTTCTTGTCTGAAACCACAAGGCCTAGAGCTTAGATATTAGGCATTTAGCATCCTCTAGTAGAACTCTACAAAGATTGTTCAAATTATTTCCCTGGATTGTATAGGAAAAACTTTAAAAATCTTCTTGTCTGAAACCACAAGCTGAGAGTACTTTTGTACTCAGGTGAGCGATATAGGGCCGTCATGGCCCTCTTGTTTAAATATTGTTAATTTTCAAACGGTTCACATCAGGTCATGCTAAAGAAAGATCAAATTGTGATTTCTAACATTTTTAAAATGTTCATTTGCTGTCCACCTGCTGATAAATAACATTAAGTTTCTATAAAAGAAGTCAGTCTACTTTTGTTTTCCTTGCATGAGCAAAGTAAATTTATGATGATATTGTACGGCCTTTCTGCATTAAGATAATGGAAGAAAACTTTTTAAATTTCCTGACGATTGAAGGAAGCCGAAGGAAATACATGTTCCATGTCATATTGAGCGTTTTACTCAAGTTTGAGATTGCTAAAGACTGCAATAATGATCGGGATTGGAAGCGCATGATACTGATTATGAATATTATCTAGTAGCCATTTCAGCCAATCAGATGCTCAAGATATGAGACTGGTTTCCGTTCTCAGTTTTATAATGTTAAGGCCATATTATCTGTTTTCAGTTGAGGGTTATCTTCACTGTACTACCTGCCTTGAAGAGTACACAGGAAACTTGTGTCATCGCTGTGCCAATGGTTACTATAGAGACCACGCTATTGCTCCGTCACGATGCATTAAATGTGAGGGATGTCATAATTCAGACCCGGGACTCATTTGTGATCCATTTACAGGTGTGTTTTAGGTGTTTGTTTCTATGAAAGTGTTTGTTTATTTAAGTGTCACCATTATTTTAAGGGCTCAGCTATGAGGCTTATAAGACATTTTTAGCTGGAGTCTGTTAGTTTTTATGCACTTTGTCCATGACTTTGAAACGGCATAATATGGTGTCAGCTTTAAACTTGGCATATATATACAAGCAGAGTTCCAGATAACGTGCATGTCTGCATTAATACTCTTTAAAATTTGAAAAAAAGAAAATTAAAGCAAAACATACCAATATGCATTTGCAATATCAGGTACGCAGTTTGTTCGATTAATGTGCGTATTGTTTGATTAGATAGCTCATGAATCAAGCGCAGCCATTTACCTGCCATTCAAACCCAAATTAAAAAATAACAGCTTATCTCATGGTAGGCTCTGAAGCTCAAAAGAAACAACCTACTACATGCAGCAGTATCAAAAATATGTTACAATGGGATGAATCAAAAGTCACAACCTGAGTGATTGACTTAATTGTTGCTGATAATGTAGGAACAAAAACCACAACTTTCTCATAAGTATTTTTCAAAAATCGGTTTCTATAATGGTAAGTGTTAATTTTATGAATTTTTCAAGCAAAGTATTGGTTTAAATGGAGAGAGAATATTGCCAAAAGAGAAATACCCCTTAAAAAGTCAACATGAGAAAATAACCTCTAAAAATCTTGAATACCCTGTATCGAAAAATGTCAAGGGGTAAAATACGCTTGGGGAAAAAATTTGGGGGTAAATACTCTTTACCCTTAAAAAATTGTCTGGAGCTCTGATATCACATTTTCTCATTATGCAGCTTCAATAAATGGCACTCATTATGACCTGCTTCATTTTTAACATTCTTCATCAAAACAAAAATTACAATAAGGCACCTTGTTCAACTTATAACATTTAGGTAGATCCATTCTTGGAATCTCATTGCTCTCATCTGAACATCTGTGCCTAAGGTTATAAAACTGAGCATGGAAACCAGTCTCAAATCTCAAGCATCTGATTGGCTGAAATGGCGACCAGTCGCCATTTCAGCCAATCAGATGCTTGAGATTTGAGACTGGTTTCCAATCTCAGCTTTATAACCTTCAGGCCACATTGATGTTTGGCAATAGCTGTTGAACATTTTATCTTGAAATTGAATTTACTTCTTTCTTAAGTAAATAAAATCAAAAGATAACTTACTTCTAGAATGTATGTACTACAATATGATTCAAATAGTCAAACACTCTGTCTCTTCTTCACTTTTCTCTTGTTTATGTCCACCATAACTTCCTGCTGGCAGCTCCCCAGTGGGTAAGGTAAGGCAGATGTCTAAACCACTAGGCCATGGTAATGGTGAGGTGTACCCAAGAGTTAGGACTTGTTAGCAAATGGGGAATAGCTGCAGCAAGATTTTTTGTATGAACTTATATACTATAATGTATGCCAAATATTTCGAGAACCCTTTTGGTTGGGTGGATATTTTTTATGAACAAATATAAATTATGAGTATGTAAAAGAATTGTACCAAGAAATAAAATTCCCAGTTTATGAAAATAATTGTTTATATGTGTTATCATTTACAAGTAAAAGATTTAGCAACCTAGTGAGGTAGTGAGTAAAAGTGAAGACTTGCAATAAATTATAAAGCCTGCAATACATAAAAGCAGGGCATGTGTGATTGATGTATAAAAAGTTAGTACCTTATCCTCATGTAAACAATATACTGGTAATATCATTCTGCAATTAATTGTAATATAGTGCCAATGTACAAGCCATTCAACAATCTTGCTGTTTTTCAGGAAAGTGTGGAGGTTGCCATTACAACACAAGTGGAGATAAATGTGACAGATGTCTCGAAGGTTTCCAGGGGGATCCATTACAAAATATACCTTGTACTCCAATAGGTAAACTTTTAATATCAACTTGAAAAATTTTTTACCTATCTATCCGCATTATTTGAATGTTTATGCCCTCACTCTGAAAGAGTATATTGACCATCATGTGCAGCTGTGCACCTGGGTTATGTTCTGGCCGTGTGCATTAAAATCTGAGTTACTACCCAATATGAATTTCATTACAATGCATTCAGCATGTAATATTGTGTTGCACGTAACACAAATAGTAAGAGAGCCACAATCACGAATTTTTACAGGTGTGTTAACTATTAAGTGTAGTTGTGCACCTGGGGTTTTGTTTTTTGGCCATGTCATAAAGGTCTTAATCTTGTAATTCTTAAGTGCAGCGTGACCACAATATAAACTTTTTTGAAACTGAGAGTGGGGGCATTTGTGACTTATTGACTTACCTCTAGTTTAATAATAATATTAAATTACAATTTTTGCTGATTCATAACTTCTTTTTTCCAAAAGTAGGTTTTCTGCTTATCACAACATTTATTACAAACTTTATTTCCAGTAGCAGCCCCAGATGCAGGAGGATTCAAACCCCCAGCTGCAGGAGTCATTGCTGCTGTTGTTGTTGGGATCATCGTCCTTCTGTCAGGCGTGGTTGGTTTTATTGTGTACAAACGCATGTACAATTTCCCCAAAAATCGACCATTTTGGACGATCGAATTTAAAGAAGATCATGATAAAGTGAATTTCAGTGCGGTTCCTGATGATGATTTAGATCGGCAGCACGAAGATATGAACTTCTACGAGACCCAGTCAAAGAGCAAAAGTAAACTGCCACCATACGCTCAGCTCAAAGAAGATATATAATTCCAGGATAGTTGTCTTAATGTCAAACTGTACTCAAACATTTACAAACATGAGGCAGATAGTACACTAAGTCTTGTGCATTTAAGAAGTTGTACAGTTGACACCCAATAAACAAAAATGAATGGGGACCAAATGCTCTGGCACAATAAGATTGTTTTATATCACTGATTGTAATTTCTACAAGAAAAAAGCAAGCTTTCAATTTAGATAGGTGACAAAGTCAACAAATTTTAAAAGAGGAAGTATACTTTGAGAACCATGTTGCATCAAAGATAACGGTACTAGAATGAGAATAAAATTTCAGTAATACTTTTTAACCATTTATTCTATATATACACTTTTTATTAGGTGGGGGAACAGTGTAGATCAAGATCAGATTCCGTCTGATCGGGATCTACACTGGTACCACATGCGTATAAATGTGAATATATGAAGTAAATTGTTAAACATTAATATCATGGCTTATATCCCATATGCTACCAACGAAGACATAAATGATCCACACTGTTTTCTTCTTGGTTAGAAGTCCTTATGAATGTTAGAGAAACAAGTGCAGATTCAGATCAGACAGAGGATGTGCAGGCTTGTCTGGATTTCTATGGTTTGCACAAGGGAAATTAGCCATTTACATGTACACAGAGTAAAGGGCTATAAATGCACTTAGACACTTGCTTAGTAGATAAAAGTAAATAAGATGTTTTGAAAAGACATACATATTTCCTGAACATTTTAAAAACAACAAAATTGTAGATTGTGCAATCCTTTAGTTTCACCATTTGTGCTATCATCTGTAATGGTCGTGTAATTCCATTAAATTATCCAAGAGAATAAAACTTTGTGACTTGGGGACCATTTTCTAAGAGGATATTCTTAATTCCATTCTTGTTGTACATTTACCATGCTTATCTTAGAGAAGTGTTTTTCTAGGTCCAAGATAATAAACTAAAGTTTGTAACCAGTCTTAAATCTCCAGCATGGTTGGAATTACGACTTGTTGCCCTTTCAACCCATCAGATGCTCGAGATTTTAGACTGGTCTCCAGCCACAGTGTTATAAGTTTTGAGATCAGTCTCAAATCTCAAGGATCTGATTGGCTGAAATGGCGACTGGTCGCCATTTCAGCCAATCAGATCCTTGAGATTTGAGACTGATCTCCAGATTTAGTTTTATGATCTCCAGACCAGGTACATGTATGTTGATGAAGATTGTTGTCGGTGCTTTTAGGAGGGTAATGTGTGCTTCTCAAAAGTTGTTTGGGTTACTGTTTTTTCATAGGGTCATTTTCAGTTCATCTACTGAGTCAGGCATGTGGTGTTTGATAAATGGTATGGTTTGAAAGGAAAATAGTCATAAAAACATTTCAAGCATATTTATTGATTGAGAAAAGGAAAATCCTGATTATTTTACAGCCAATTTTATAAAGGGTTTATGAATCTCAAGACAAACACTTTCTGGGTAAGTTTTTGTGATAGAAACAATAATTCTTTTACCCTATAACCCTAGCAAATTTTGAGCAGTTCACAATGCAATAGATTTACCAAACAGATGTGTTCTTGGAGCCTTTATTATAACTGTTTTTTTTTTATTTGCCAGAATTGTAAATATGATCCCAGGTTGTGATTTTTTTCTCTCGTGGTCAGTGCTGATGTATTAGCTTTTTAGAAATACTGTAAAATGTGATTCTTATTGTTTTCTAATATTTTTGTATTGATTGTATTCACATGAAAGGTCGGCTTCTAATGAACATTCATCAAGTTTAATCTAGAATTGGCACAACAGATTCTTGTATTTTTTACACTATCACTATTTTTGCACGTAATTTATCATACATATTGTATTCAAGTTTTCTTGTTGTTCATGTAAAAGATAAAATCTCAAAATTTGCTATGAATCTCTCTTAAGGATGTATATATTCTTGTTTTATAATCAGTTGATATCATACGCTTTCCAAAAGCAGAAGAAAATATTTTCTTTAAATTTCATTTCGAGATGAAACGTTAGTTTGATGTCAGAATCATTTTGTGGGGTTCTTGTAGTGATAACAATGAAAACTCGATTTAACCCTTTCCTGTATAGATACGCATTTTTATGCATGTGCGACCAGAGATCAGCTGGCACATTCATGCTGTCTGATCAGGATTTGCACTGGTCGCATTTTGGTCAGAAATAACCTAATGAATCAAGAAGCGAACAGTTTAGATCCTGATCAGACGGCACGGATGTGCCGGCTGATCTGGATCTAAACTGTTCGCCCTAGCAATAAAGGTGTATCTGTACAGGAAAGGGTTTAACTGTTAACCCTTTACTCCTTACGATAAGGCTGTCATCCTGTGGGTGAACATTGTAGATCCAGAGTAGCCAGCACATCCATGCCAGCTGATCTAGATCTATACAGTTAGCCCATGTGATAAAAGTAGCATCTACGGAGTAAAGAGTTTTAACAGCTTTTGTCCAACTTTGTCCCATTTGTGACCAGTGTAAACTCAGATCAGCATGCACATTCAGCTAAGTGATGTTTTACAGACATTTATAAAACCCTTTCCTCCATATCCTTATACACCTTTTATCACATTGGTGACCAGTTTAGATCCAGTGTTTGTCTTTTGGTCCAAAATAACCTAAGGAGTCTAAATACAAACAGTCTTGATCATAATCAGGGTTGAAAGTTATAAAGCTGAGATTGGAAACCAGTCTCAAATCTCAAGCATCTGATTGGCTGAAATGGCGACTGGTCGCCATTTCAGCCAATCAGATGCTTGAGATTTGAGACTGGTTTCCATGCTCAGTTTTATAACCTTGGGCATAGATGGCATGGATGTGCCAGCTGATCTGGATCTACACTTTTTGCCCATTTGATATAAGCTATATCTATGAAGTAAAGGATGAACTGATTAATTAACAGTGTAGACCAGACTGAAGATGTATAGGCTGATCTGGGTCTACATTGGTCTTGAATGTGACAACTGAGGTGCTTAGAACTTAAAATTGTTAGTTAGAGAATGTCCCAGTTCTACATGGTCTACGCACTACAGTGCTTTCATGTGTTCACAGATATCATGTTTACTTTATACATATCTTAAAACCATTGTGCTTGTGATTTCATACTAACCCTGTTCCATTAATGCTTTTCTCTGTTTTTATGTGATTTTTAAGAATATTTCTTTATTTTTGTCTGATGTTTTAACATTCAATTTGTTTGTCGATTTTTTCACCACTTAAGAAACTCCACTAGAAACTAATTTGTAAACAGAAAGTGTATTTGTTAAATAACCAGAAATTACAAACAGAAGAGATTTTATTTTAAATTTCCAGTAAATTTTCACCTTCTGCAATTTACTGGAAACATAGAGATGTAATTCTCAAAACAGAATAGAAATATTTAAACAAACAGGCCAGATTCTTCATCACAGTTTGAGTAATAGGAAACGTGTAAATATTCTGAGAATGGGATATATTCTTAGATTTTGATAATCACATTGGTTTAAACTGAGCGTACCAATGGGAAACTTGATAAGCTGAGACTGGATTCTATGTTTACCTATATAACCCAAGAGTCAGAGTTTGATACAGATTCTATTTTATCAAAGTTTTAAAATTATCCTTATTAAGTACAGTCATAATTGTATTTATCAGATTTCATAAACTTTGATTACTCACATGCAAAATGCATAGATGTTATTCATAGCTCAAGTTTTTAGCTCAAAGAACCATGTATGGTAAGGTATATTTAATGCCCAAGACCTGATCACACTGACCTGCATGTTTATTCTTCTTATAAGGAATTGTTTGTGTGTTTTGGATCATATAAATACTTGTCTTCTAAAGACTTAACTAGTTAAATCATTGGCAAAACAGACTCTCTTCTAAATGAATGTTCATTTTTTTATTATTCTAATGAATGTGTCAGTGGACCAAATTTACATTTTTAACATCAGGTGAATCACACATGTTTGCTTAGGTGCTACTTTAAGTATTTTAAAAGACTTTAAACAATTTATCAAAAACCTTTACTTTAGGGCATATTAAAAAAATCACCTCCATATTCTGTGATGATCTAAAGAATCATTCTCCTAACACAGGTGCCCACATGCACACACACTCATGCAGTCTCAGATTAATTGATTTGTGTTTAGCATTTGCATTTGTGTAAAAAAGCTTAACTTTTTTGTCATTTGTAACACACTTAATTTTCTTGGATTATATGTCTATCATAATTTTTTACAGTGCCTATACTTTGGTATCAAACACTTAAACTGGAGAAAATAGGAAAAGTTGACTATGTACCTGTAAGATTGAAGTTTATTTGCAATTTTCACATTAAACTACAGATTTGTATTTGTTTTGTAAATAATTAATGTATGCTAGTGGTATAATGTGGTTTCAATGAAACATTTACCAACATCTTGTATTGTGGGTGTTTTTATGTCAAAAATTTATGAAGCTGACAGCTAAAACTGATTACAAATATAAAACATATCATATGAGCATATATTGTAAATGATGTGTACCGCATGCTGCAAGGGCATTTTGCAAGCCTGCCAAAACATTTTATGAAAATTTATGTGATTTCTGAGATTGTTAGTTTTCCAACCTGAGAGCATTGAAAATTGTCCGGTTTCAAAAAAAATCTGCAAACATTCAGTACAAAAATAAAATAGATAAAATTTGACTAAGAAGGAGCCTTTAGAAAGTGGTTTCACCATTATCTTGCTTAAAAAGGGCTTTAGAATTAACAAATAATTTTCCACACATCTCCAAGAAAAAATTTCCAGAAAATTGTTTTCAAGTTCTCAGATGTTGAACTGATCTCAAAACTTGCTTAAAATCCAGAGAATGAGGATAAAACCCTGATATTTGGCAGGCCTGATTAAGTTGTCAAGATGGGGACAATAAAGTAAATATAAATGTGAAACTCATCAAATACTATTTAATTATTATTTTCAAAATCTGCATTCCACTATCATTGATAATCCATATAATTATAATAAATGTTATATGTGATTTTGTACATTCACAGTACTGTGACAATTAATGAATATTTTGCATTAAGTCTTTTTGTGACATTGACTGCCAACCTTTTCTTGTAAATAATATAAAAAGATGCCATGTTTTAGTTGTGTTTACTAGTAATATATTATTAACATAAATCATGAGAACCTAAAAAAGATGGATATGAAATGGAGAATAACTTCTAAGTAACAGCTTGTGCCAGTTGTAGCATACATTTTATCTGAAACTAGAATTGTCTTATCAACAACCAGTTCAAGTCACACTTAAATCTAGCAATACAGAATTACAGTACATTTTCAGGTTGGCTGGACAAATGGATGCTTCTTTTTCTATACATTCCTTTAAAGTTAGTAATCATCATTATAGTTTGTATTCCTTTTTGTACAAAGAATTTGTACTACAAGTCAAAACCAGTGCTCAAGGTTATAAAACTGAGCATGGAAACCAGTCTCAAATCTCAAGCATCTGATTGGCTGAAATGGCAACCAGTCGCTATTTCAGCCAATCAGATGCTTGAGATTTGAGACTGGTTTCCAATCTCAGCATTATAACCTTCAACCCAGTATTTCTCGGGCATCTTATTTTTATATTTTTGTTTATTTTTATTTGATCCTCAGCTAATCTGAATGAAATTTAACTAAAATGTGCATTTGTAACTTGATGCGGGAAGATAGAATGAGTCCTGTCACAAGAACATATGTCTGTGGCGGTATTTTGTAAATGTTTATGTTGTTGTTTTTTTTAAGTAATCACATATATCTTTCTCATATTTATCATTTGTTTTCTTATTAATAATAGGCTGTTGAATTACTGTTGTTTCATTGTCTTTAATTACCTAATGGACATATTAAAGATTTATGTCAAACAAAATCAACCCTTAACTTCATAGATACGGTTTTTATTGTATGGGCAAACTGTATAGATCATCAAGATATCAATGCTATGAAAACATGATCTACACTGTTTGCTTTAAAAGTGATTAGGTTATTATAGACCAAGAAACAAACAGTGTAGATCAGTTGCACAGATGTTCCAGCTGATCTGGGTTGGAGGTTATAAAACTGAGATTGGAAACCAGTCTCAAATCTCAAGCATCTGATTGGCTGAAATAGCGACTGGTTGCCATTTCAGCCAATCAGATGCTTGAGATTTGAGACTGGTTTCCATGCTCAGTTTTATAACCTTGGGCACAGATATGGTTAATTGGACACATTCCATAAATTATCCGGTGACAAGGTGGTTAGAAAGTACAAGTAAAATAAAGATTTAAAACACAATATATTATACCAGTATACATAATAATTTTAACAATAATTTATCATTTTCTTTAAATAAACTATTTGTTGATTCCTTTCCCTGTTGATTAAACATTCAATAGTTAAACACTAAGAATAGTAAATGTTGGAAACACATGTACATATAATTACTATACATGTATTACAAGCATACATAATAAGCACTATCTTCTGCTCAACTTCATTACATCATTTCAGGGAATTGGGACAAATTTCTAATGTTACTTTATTATATTGCAGTTCAAACTGTTACATGTACCACTTTAAAGGGAGATGTGCAGGGTCAAGCATCTGTACTTGGTAAAATCGTAAACAGATCGATCTATGTAACACGTGTACTTTTCACTAAACTCTACATTTCAAACCCTCAAGGAGGAAGTTTTCAGTTAATTTAACCATTTTACCAGACCTGAAAACAATCCGCTTTAGAAATCCCTATACAAAAATATATTCTATATTTAGCGATCATGGGAATGTCACGCTACGTCGATAGTCGGCAAGGTACACCGAATGCGTATTTTGGTTGAAGTGATCATGTGACAATCCCAAAAACCACCACGGCTTTACGTGGGAAATACAAAAATAGCTAACCTATGCACGTCGCATGGGATAGGAAACACCATTTATATATCTTTTTTATAAAATATTGGTTTGAAATATTTCGGGTGTAAATCAATATTTGAGCTTCAAATAATGATATTCAACTGATTAATAACCGTTTTTGCAAATCTGTTCCATTCATCAATCCTGCACATCTCCCTTTAACAAAGAGGTTGTTACATTTCCATACTGTATTCCAGATGTATTTTAATCTTGTGAATTGTTGCCTTTTTTTATTATTAACACTTTTGTCTTTCATTTTGCACTTTTATCTTGTTTAATACTGTGGTGTGACCATTGTAATGTTCACATCTTTTAAGATGCTCAGTACAGGGTTATATATTGTTCTGTAACTAAAACAATTGTCCCAATATCACTAAGAATATGACCACAACTCTTCAGTCAAGGGCGCGGTTAATGTGTCCATTGCAAAATTAAGATTGTGAAATATATCATGTATATGAAGAAGTATATAAATCACAAAATTAAGGGGTTTTTTTATTGAATTTATTGTGTAAACTGAGACAGGAGACCAGGCTCCAATCTAAAGCTTCTGATTGTCTGAAATTGAGCTCAGTCTACAAATTGACCAATCAGAGACAAGAGTTCTTCGACTGATCCAAAACTGAGCAGTCTCCATTTTCAAACAGCTGATTGGTTGAAATTTAACTCAGTCTACAAATTGACCAATCAGAGACTAGAGTTGTGTGACTGGTCTTCAATCTCAGCTTTTTATGCTCCCCAAAGAAATTCGGGGGAGCATATAGTCGCCGGGTTGTCCGTCCCTCTGTCTGTCTGTCCGTTCGTCCCGATTCGTGTCCGGCCCATAACTTTTTTATTATTTCAAGTTGAATTTTAAAATTATTTCACAGAAATAATCACCATAATAAGACGACGTGTCGCACGCAACATTTGGGTTGATAACTTGAAGGTCAAGGTTACAGCATGACCTTGCACCAAAATCGTGTCCGACCCATAACTTTTTGTTTTGTAGTCAGATTTCGAAGTTATTTCACAGAAATGATCACCATTATGAGACAAGTGTCATGCGCAACATTTGGGTCACTACCTTGAAGATCAAGGTCACAGCATGACCTTGCACCAAAATCGTGTCTGGCCCATAACTTCTTTATTTGAAGTCAGATTTCAAAATTATTTTACAGTATGATCACCATAACGAGACAACATGTCGCGCGCAACATTTTGGTCGTTACCTTGAAAGTCAAGGTCACAGCATGACCTTGCACCAAAATCATGTCCGGCCCATAACTTTTTGTTTTGATGTCGGATTTTGAAATTATTTCACAGAAATGTTCATCATAATGAGACGACGTGTCACGCGCAACCTATGGGTTACTACCTTGAAGGTCAAGGTCACAGCATGACCTTGCACCAAAGTCGTGTCTGGCCCATAACTTTTTGTTTTGAAGTCAGATTTCGAAGTTAATTTACAGAAATGATCACCATTATGAGACAAGTGTCGCACACAACATTTGGATCGCTACCTTGAAGATCAAGGTCACACCATGACCTTCCACCAAAATACTGTTCGGCCCATTTCTTTTTTATTTAAAGTTGGATTTCAAAATTATTTCACAAAAATGATCACCATAATGAGAGAATGTGTCACTCACAACATTTTGGTTGTTACCTTGAAGGTCAAGGTCACAGCATGACCTTGCATTAAAATCATGTACGGCCCATAACTTTGTTATTTGAAGTCGGATTTTAAAATAATTTTACAGAAATGATCTCCATAATGAGAGGACATGTCACACGAAACATTTGGGTTGCTACATTGAAGGTCAAGGTCACAGCATGACCTTGCACCAAAATCCTGTCCGGCCCATAACTTTGTTATTTCAAGTCGGATTTTAAAATTATTTCACAGAAATGATCACCATAATGAGACGACTTGTTGTGTGCAAAATTTGGGTCGCTACCTTGAAGGTCAAGGTCACATCATGACCTTGGAGCATCATCGTGTCCGGCCCATAACTTTGTTATTTGAAATCAGATTTTAAAGTTATTTCACAGAAATGATCACCAAAATGAGACGATGTGTCACGCAACATTTTGGTCACTACCTTGAAGGTCAAGGTCACAGCATGACCTTGAAGCAATATTGTGTCCTGTCTATAATTCTGTTAATTATAGTTGGATTTAAAAATTATTTCACAGAAATGATTACCATATCAAGGTCACGGGTTCCACAATATTTGGGTGGCTTCCTTGAAGGTCAAGGTCACACCATGACCTTTAACTTAAATCATGTCCAGTTATTTATAGTTGGATTTTAAAATTATCTGATTTCATAGCGCTACACTATTTTCAAAATTCACCGCAATAGTTATACAACTAACTGTTTTTGTGACAAAGTACCCATTCTGGGAGCATCACCCGTCTTCGACGGTTTCTTGTTTTTTGTTATTGTTGGCCCTGTTTGAATTTATATAGAACTCTTGCCAATAGTTTTATTATGATAAGAAGAATCATATATGTGCTTGAGGTGAAGATAGAAAAATCCCATTGCCAGGGAGAACTGTTGTCTGTGGTACCCTAGCTCTGTACATAACAACTTTTGTCCAGAGAGAAGTGTTGCTTTTTTCATTGCACATCTAACCTTATATTTTTATGCAAATTACTGCTACAGTAAAATTTTAGTAAATCGAGTAATTATTTTCATTTGAATTAGATTTAGGAAATTGTGTGAACTCATTGATGTCTACTTTTCTTAGGAAAATATTCCACAATTCTTAACCTGTCACATAGCTCGTATTCATAATTGTTTCCCTGCAATGTGTGCAAGAACACGTCAGAGTCATCAGTATAAAGTGTTTCTAATCCTACGGAAAACTGTCTGTAATTTATAGTATTTTGTAAATAAGGCAATAGAAAATTAATTTCGAGATTCTCATCCCCGCCCGCCCCTCGAAAATCACTCCACCCAAACATTTTTTATTTTGAAAAAAATATGCGTACATCAAAATTTATGTTAGAGTATGAATTGGTAGAGAACGACAACACAGTATGAAACATTTACGTGCGAATCGGCAATTCATAGTCGGCTGAAGTCCGCTGGACTCTTGTTTATCTTTAAACTACACAAGCGTCGTTAGAAACAGTGAGAATGATAAATAAAAAATAAAACCTGCCCACCTGCCCCAGTTTTTCCTAAAAGTAGGATGAGAATCTAGGAATTAATTTTATTTTGCCTAATATACAAGTTTTCAGAAGTACAATAAATCAATGTAAATCCAGATGTTATATAAAAGTATTCACATTTTAGTTGTAGTTATGTATCTTGTGCTACTTTGGGGTAAGGAATGCTTTGTTTTGTTTTTTGCAATAATTCTAGTATGTTTAATGACATTGTTATATGATATATGATAATTTGAAATCTGTTTTTTGTAATAATAAAAAAAATGTTTAATATGACGTGTTTGTTGATCACACATGAACAATTATAAATGTGTCCCACTACCCAGGCTTGTGTGGTGTTGGTAAGTAAATTGGATAATTGTCGGCAGTTTGTGGGAGGAGACACAAATAATCTACATTTTGACTGTTCATATTGTTTTGCTGTTTCTTACCATGGGGACATATCATTACCTTATGCATTCACATACAAGAAAATCAAGATGTTATTCAGAAACGGATTTCAAATTATATTTTTGTATTCAAAACATTCATAGTAATAACCCTTTATTCCATATACACACCTTTATGGCATGGGTGAACAGTGTAGATCCAGATCAGAATGCAAATATGTGCCATCTGATCAATATGTGCACTGTTCCCTTTTTCATTAATTAGGTTTTTTGTGACCAAACACATAACAGTTCAGATCCTAACATATGGCACATGCAATAACATTTTTATATGGAGAAAAGGGATAAACGATATTAAATCTCTCAGTACATTAGGTGCCAAGGTTATAAAACAGAGATTAGAAACCAGTCTCAAATCTCAAGCATCTGATTGGCTGAAATGGTTACCAGTTGCCATTTCAGCCAATGAGATGATTGAGATTTGAGACTGGTTTCCATGCTCAGTTTTATAACCTTAGGCACAGGAGTAATACACTGCTATATTTTTATGTGTCTATTCTTGTTAAGCTTAATGTTGCTTATGAAAAACACAATTTTATTTTTAGATATATACATGTACTTTGTATTTTCTTGCAATTTTCTTAACATTTTATGAAGTAATTTTCTGTAGATTAAAAGAATAACTTAAGTTTGTGTTGTTGAATATCTTGTAGTTGGGCCAGAGATGTTTGTTTTTGTCACTTCTGTTTTGGTCTTTCCATCTAAGTGGGTACCAGTTAAGCTGCATTTGCACAGGGCTGAAGGTTATAAAGCTGGGATTGGAAACCAGTCTTAAATCTCAAGCATCTGATTGGCGGAAATGGCGACTGAGACTGGTTTCTATGCTCAGTTTTATAACCTTGGGCACAGTTCAGGGTTGAATTTACTAATGCTATGAACAACTTTGGCTTTATTTTCACTTGTACATGGACAGTGTACGAATATTAAACCACGTTTATACTTTGTTTACCTGTCTTCTACAGTTTGTTTTGAATTGCTGTCCAGATACCCGATCAGGCAGCTTTAAACAATTAATAAGAAATGATAATAACAAATTCGAGATGCATCTATACAGATCATAATTTGTTCCTAGTATATCGTGATTGTATTTTTACCCCTTTACTCCGTGAATATGGCTTGTTTTCTATTTGAGACTAGTCTCAGTGCAGATCAGCTTCATATCAGTGCAGTGTAATAAGGACCTACACTAGCAGCTTTAAGATTCATAAGGATAAATCTTACCAAGAAACAAACAATGTATAGCCGGATTAGACTTTATAGATGAGCAGGCTGATCTGGGTCAACACTGCTTGCACATTGGATATGAGCCTTGTCACATGGTTTAAAGAGTTTTAGGGTCACTGAATCAAAGGTAAATGTCTTGTGGGACATACAGGTCTAATCCGTTTCCCTCAATATCTCAAGAATCCTTTGAACCACAGTCATATAGAGGATACAACATGAGTGATCATTTTATACTGAAATTATTAAACGAGTCATCTAAATCGATATAAAACGAGGCTTTTGCCGAGTTTTATATCGATTTAGATGACGAGTTTAATAATTTCAGTATAAAATAAACACGAATGATGTATTCTATTTATCACATACCCTGAAAGAACAAGCAAAATCCATGAATTGTCCCTTTCTATCGCCTAGTAGAGCGAAATCAAAACGTGTGTAAAGTTGTTTACACCATGATTGCACTTATTGACAGAAATCGTTTATGGGAACACGGTCAAAAGTCAATGTCACAGGGATCGAAATCGTCAAAAAGGTTTTGCTTAATATCTACAGAACCCTTTGGCCTAGTCTTTAAACGTGACAGGATAATTTGACTCAGTACTAGTAGGTGACCGTGATGTGCTTTCAGATAACATTATTCAAAGGTCAGTGTCTGTGTAAATGAGATAATGCTCAATATCTCAACATTTTTTGACACAGAGTCTAAGAATGGTTGGACTCCATAAGTAGTTGACCACATATCCGCTCAGTATCTCAAGAACCCTTTGACACAGTGTCTTTAAACTTCGAAAGTTGATTGGCGTCTGCAGAAGATCCTATTGTTGTTATTTTTGTTTGTGTGTGCGTGCGTGCGTGCGTGTGTGCGTGCGTGCTTGTTTTTTTTCTTTTGTTTTTTGGATTGTTTGTGGGTTGTGGGGAGGTTTATACGTCAATGTCACATGTACAAATTTCTAAAATTTTATTATGCTGTCGGGGACATGCGCTTTTTTACGCATCTTTTAATTTATAATTCATCTCTTTTAGAACAGTATAAAGAATAAAAATGTCTTGCTGTCAACTAAAGCTTCGACATTGGTTTCCTAATGCTATGATTATGCAGCTTTGATCACACGGCGGTAGCGTAAAACAATTGATTTGGTAGCCCAATCAAATCGGAATACGGAAGCGCTTTAGCTTCTTAGAGCCGAGCACTGCGGAACTATGTTTTCACCGCGTGCACAACCTTATAATTGCGATACCATACAACCCGCGGGTCGCTTTACAGAGATTAACGGAGAAATCTCGTAGAAAGTATATCTCAAATAAAACATTTAAACGAAACGATAATCTGATGGAAGTTTTACTTGTTTTTGAAACCATTTAATTCTGATATCACAACCTTTAAATGTTCCCGTCAAAGTTACGCTATTAACAGGACGTTCATATACTTTCATTTTTTTGTTTTTCGTGGGGAATTTGGTCAGAAAGTTGGAAATTATTATGTAACTTGTTCAAGTCTCCCCCTAAACGAATCCAATTCCTTAAACTATTGCACGCGACCCTGCAATTTATTATTTTCTTTACGGTAAGTCATGTGTCAACTTACAGATTTGATTTAAAGCATAGTCTCCTACGATGTAAGGAATAAAAATCAATCCTATATAGATCAACGTCTATTAAAGGTGCTGTATGTAAAAAGATAAATAATTGATCGGATTGGATTTAAACCTAACAAAAATAAAGCGAACGCACAATTACATTTTAATTTCTATTCATGTTTCTTATACCCTTGGGTATTTAATTACCGCGGATTGGTTGTCTCGTATCGGCTTCATTGGTTACAACATGGTGGACATTTAATCCTCCAAGACATTAAATTGGGATAAAGAAAAAAATATTAAAAGACCTTGTAACATTATACTATTCGTAATTTCGATAAAATTGTGAACGAGCTAAGTTGTTGAATAGGAACTTGTTGATATGGATTGTTACTATTGAAAGGGATTTAAATCTTTACAATCAAGTAGGTTTTGTTTCATGTTGTTTAGATGTGATGTTAAGCTCTCTTTTTAATACAATTATTACTAAATTTGTGTAATCAGAATTTCTTTTTTTTCCTTTCAAAGTTCATTTTGGAAGGATTTTTGTTGTTTTTTTTGTTGTTGTTTTTTTCACGAATCTAACGACTGAGTAGCAATGTAGACCCGACTGGCCTGGAGTATTGATTTGGGTCTGCATTAATAAATACACGGACCAATGCCTTTTTAGGTCCGTAAACAATTAAAATTATGTATACCTGATTAAGGATAATTGGACAGTCACGTGATTCTTTGTTTACATAACCCTGCATGATCTAATGGCAGATATTGACGAATCCTACGATATTTTTCTATTTTTATCTAGTGGCCAAGAGAACGTCGTGATATCAAAATTATAAGTAATTTTGCTGATAAATCATAATTAAATTAACGTGTTTGTCCCATGACTGTCAAGTTATCTAAAACGAACTGTAGTTTAGTAAAGAGACGTATACAAATTAGCGAAACAAAACGGGAATGTCAGACTGGATTTTTTTCATTGAATGCTATAGCTTTAGAATCTCAGTTTGGCAACATGACAGTAAGGTCCATTATGTAATGAAACGATTAATGAATGCATCTATAGCTGTATAAAGCTTGATTTCTTAACATTTGAGTTCCACAAAATGTATGTTAGAAAATATTTTAATAAACAGTGCAACGACACGATGCGATGGCCCTAACACAGAACGACCCTGACGCTATTGTCACTATCGGAGGATGACTGTATTTTTCTGAAACTGACAACTAAAACATACCGCAAGAACATACAGCTAAATGAAATTTACTTGATTATTCCGAGAAACACATTTAGAGATGTGGAACTTACACTGAGCACCTGGTCCAATGTTTGTATAGAAATAACAGTATGCATTTTACGTAGAGTTTGACGATATTTGCACTGACGATAATGTTGTGTTGAAGTATACAATGACAGAACGATAGTGTCACCGTAAAATTTTTGATTGCCTCTGCGATTTTTTGTTGTTTAGATTTGTTTCCTAAAGTAAAGATGATGCGGTGCTTCCAATACGACCGAACAAATTCATCATACTACGACTGTCCGACGATAACACTGTCAGCACGACGATAACACAACGACAATATAGACGACAACATAATGTCACAAAACGTCAACACGATTGCGGTAGCATGAGGACTCTCTCTCTCTCTCTCTCTCTCTCTCTCTCTCTCTGTCTCTCTCTCTCTCTCTCTCTCTCTCTCTCTCTCTCTCTCTCTCTCTCTCTCTCTCTCTCTCTCAATCTTAAGGCAAATACTGACTGGAAACCAGTCTCCAATCTTCAGAAGCTGATTGGATAAAAACCGAGGCTAGTCTCCAAACTGAGCAATCTCAGACACGAGTTTTGAGCCTGATCTCAAGTTGAATGTCGTATAATCTAGAGTTCTGATACTACCCAAGGTACAACTGCTTGTCCCAGGAAGGGCATAATATGTACTTGAAGCAAACACTCGGAGAAGTAACTTACTTTTCTTCTTCATTTGTATACCACAATGCAGCAAACCGAATGCCTCCTCTATTATTTGAGGTTAGAGAGTAAGTCATTATTTAAAATTTTTATTAGTGAAGCTTCCTGTAAAATCTGGTCTGAAGGTTATAAAACTGAGTTTGGAAACCAGTCTCAAATCTCAAGCATCTGATTGGCTGAAATGGCGACCAGAGATTTGAGACTGGTTTCCATGCTCAGTTTTATAACCTCGGGCACTGATGAAACCGAGACAATTGCTGATAAGACATGTCGCCTATCTCAGAATTCTGTTTGGTTGAAATTTAGCACATTTTCAAAAGTAACCGATAGAAAGCTTGAAGTCGTATCACGATGCAATTATTTATCCCACCATTTAAAAGTAAAAACACCAATAATATTGTCAGAATAATTAGTTGTTGAACTAAGTGTCCAATTCCCTTTATTATTCACATGAAAACTGTTAAACCTGACACTTCAACATTTATTATTCACGTATATGGAAACCAGTTTAATTTAAAGCGGTTACAGATTTCGTAACTCAATTCATAATAACATTTTGCTGAACAACATGCTAAAATCGTTTTAAAGTCTCGAATATTTTCGCTACTTCAAGATGCTATGATATTACGTTTAATTCTTGCAGTATGCTGTGATATCAGGTTCAAATCCCGCATATTTGCGCAATTTCAGTATGCTATGATATCCGATTCAAATCCCGTGTATTTGCGCTAGGGCAATATGCTACAATATCAGCTTTAATTCTCGCATATTTGCGCAAGAACATTATGCTATGATATCAAGTTCAATTTCGGCTTTGGCAATATGCTACGATATCAGCTTTTAATTCTCACATATTCGCGCTAGAGAAATATACTACGATATCAGGTTTAATAATCACATATTTGCGCTAAGGCAATATAATATGAAATAAGGTTCAATTCCCTCATATTTGCGCTAGGGCAATATACTACGATATCAGCTTTAATAATCACATATTTGCGCTAGGGCCATATGATATGAAATAAGGTTAAAGTTTTGAATATCTGCGCTATGACAAATTAACGAATTTTAAGCCTCACATATTATTTTTTTATTAAATTGAATTTACAAGAATATATGCATGTGATGATAATAAGTATCACGCAACTATATTTTATTCGGTGCTTCTTCATATGGCGTGAGAATCGCGTTTCGTGGCGAAAGCTCTAAACACAGACTTTTCTACGATACAGATTTTGTTTAATTATTCGATTTTCTTTAACTGCACTTGCAAATCCATTAACAATAGGGCATTAGGTTCGATACAAGATCTAGGCTTTTGTCAATACTAAATTTGAATCGTTAATATACAAATTACAATAAATCGCAGTTATTTACACGTATAAATAATCGGGAGATTGATTTTTGCATTAATTTACGAAGTTTGATCAAAGGTTTTGATCTCGCCAAGGATTTTGTTAGTTAAGATTTGTTTCCTTAAGTATAGATAAACGTACGTTGCCTCGGCTGAAAAGCGTGACATATCATTTTTAGAGCTTTGGAAATCGAAATGAACGTGTTTATCTGCTAATGATTGAGGACTTTTCATGAAGGACGTGATCTTTAAGATAAAGAAAACAAAAAGTAGTAAATAATGAGTGTGTACTGTAATATCATTATACTTCACCGGGGTTCATTTTTTGAATATTTGGCTCCGGGGAAAGTGCGCGAAATCAAACTCTGGCGAAATGGAACCATTGAATATCTAATTTTATGAGAATAATACAAGTGCCCTAACTTATGCACGTGCGAAAATGTCATTCATTCCTTTTGCGCAAAATTAAGTGATACCTTAGAAAGTCAATGTTCTTGTCCTATTTTATTTTTACAAATATGGGGTTCCATGTGCTTAAGACCAGTCTCCAAAAACAGAGGTTTGAAAACAGTCTCCAAAAATCAAGACTTGGGACCAGTTTCCAAAAACCAAGCTTTAAGATCAGTCTTCAAAAATCAAAACTTGAGACCTGTTTCTAAATACCGATACTGGAAACAGTTTCCAGTATTAACCTGCTGTTTGGTAGAATTTTAGCTCAGTCTACAAAATGACCTATCACAAGCTGAAGTTTTGAGAATGGTTTCCATTGTCTAATTGGTTATAAACACCATAATAAAAAACAACGTTAAAATTAACAAAATACATGCATTTGCATTCAGTCCGCGACTTGCAACATTTTGAAGGTAATAAATACAATTATCGAGACAGCTTTCATGCACTGCCACAAATCTATACAGAGAAATGAAACAGGTTGGTTAAATTATCTTTTCAGTAACATCAGAAATAATATCGAATTGTACGTGCAATTAACAATTTTGCACGCAGGGGTTTTGCTGTAGAAATCAAAGCTCCATAGAAATTCATTGTTATTTAATCTTTTCCGATCTGTGATTTTTGCTCTTTGCTACCCGTACTTTTCTGATCATATTCATTAATCCTATTTTCTAGAATTTAATATACAAATGACAAAAAAACCAATCTGCGATTCAACTCAATTCTTTTTGTGGTTAAAAAGCAGTCCGAACAGGCAATTACAATGAATGGAGAAAAGTTTTTGTTTTCTTTTTTATGACCAGTCGCCATTGCAGCCAATCAGATGCTTGAGTTTTGAGACTGGTTTCAAATCTCAGATTTAAAATCTTCAGCCAAGAATGAATCCAAAATATCATTTCATACAACTGTCAGAGATTTCAGTGATTAAAATATTAACAGCTTTTATCAAAACGCCTGTTCAATATTTGCACACTCTCTTGAGAAATTGAAATATTTGAATTGAACTTTTGTGTAAATTTAAACACACGACAGATTGTTTATAAATTGTGTTTAAGAAAAGAAATACTGCTTTAGATATAAGAAATATACCTTTTGATACGTTATAATCACTATTTTCACGCAAACCTTAAACTGACGGGTTTCTTAATACAGGATTAATGCCAATGGAAGTCAATAAACGATAATATGTCCCGAAATTTAAACATCTTGTAATGTTGTGTTCATGAACGTAAATGTGGCTGCAAAATTTTGAACTAAGATAATTTTACTATGATAATTTTGTTAGATAACTTTCAATTTCAGATTGACTTTAGTCTCTGGGACTATGTATCAGCACAATGTCAAACTATTCACGATTTTGACACTTTGTATCTGCGTAATAGCAAATGAGTTTAGATTCTGACACTATATATGTCAGCGCAACAGTAAATGAGTTAAGATTCTGACACTATGTATCAGCGCAACAGTAAATGAGTTAAGATTCTGACACTATATATGTCAGCACAACAGTAAATGAGATTAGATTCTGACACTATATATGTATCAGCACAACAGAAAATGAGTTTAGATTCTGACACTATATATGTCAGCGCAACAGTAAATGAGTTAACATTCTGACACTATATATCAGCGCAACAGTAAATTAGTTTAGATTCTGACAATGTGCATCAGCGCAACAGTAAATGAGTTTATATTCGACACTGTGCATCAGCACATCAGTAAATGAGTTTAGATTCGGACACTATGTATCAGCGCAATAGTAAATGATTTCAGATTCTGACACAATGTATCAGCACAACAGCTTATGAATTTAGATTATGACACTGAATCAACGCAAAAGCAAATGATTTTAGATTCTGACACTTTGTATCAGCGCAATAGTAAAATTATATGAGTTTAGATTCTGACACTATGTATCAGCTCAACAGTAAATGAGTTTAGATTCTGACACTGTGCATCAGCACATCGGTAAATGAGTTGTGATTCAGACACTATGTATCAGCGCAATAGTAAATGATTTCAGATTCTGACACAATGTATCAGCACAACAGCTTATGATTTTAGATTATGACACTGAATTAACGCAATAACAAATGATTTTAGATTCTGACACTTTGTATCAGCACAGTAGTAAAATTATATGAGTTTAGATTCTGACACTATGCATCATCGCAAAATTACAATCATATGAGTTTATATGTATCAGCGCAAAACTAAATGAGTTTAGATTGTGACACTTTGTATTAGCACAACACTAAATGAGTTTAGATTCCGACACTATGCATCAGCGCAACAGTAAATGAGTTTAGATTCTGACACTATGTAACATCGCAACAGTAAATGAGTTTAGATTCTGACACTATGTTTCAGCGCAACAGTAAATGAGTTTAGATTCTGACACTATGTTTCAGCGCAACTGTAAATGAGTTTAGATTCTGACACTATGTTTCAGCGCAACAGTAAATAAGTTTAGATTCTGACATTTTGTATCAGCACAACAGTAAATGAGTTTAGATTCTGACACTATTAATCAGCGCAACAGTAAATGAGTTAAGATTATGACGCTATGCATCAGCGCAACAGTAAACGAGTTTAGATTCTGACACTTTGTATCAGCGCAATTGTAAAATTATATGAGTTTAGATTCTGACACTATGTATTAGCACAACAGTAAATGAGTTTAGATTCTGACACTTTGTATCAGCACAACAGTAAATGAGTTTAGATTCTGACACTTTTTAAGGTGGAATGTACCTTTAAAAATATTTTCAAGAAAATAGTTGAATTTGGTATCAAATGAAAGTTTGTGATATTCCTGATACGAAATGGACATTGGTTTTGACAGTTATAAATCCTATCACTGTACATGACGTCGCAAACAACACCATCTACGCACGTTTTTGACCGTCTGTCAATGGCCGTAAAATCGCCGTATTTTTCATTTTTGATCTAAAATAGTGACGCATAGAGACAATTTAACCAAACAGAATGATCATGTTAGTGATTTCCTTCATGCTGATAGGAAAAACATTATAAATTTATTTACAATTGTTAAATTAATAACAAAAATGGGATGTTTTAAAATTTCGAGTTTTCGTCGATTTTTCACATTTAAAGTCCGATTAGAAAAAATCGGCCAGAATTTTTTTTGCAATTTTTTGATATATTCAGGAACAATATATTTTCAATTCCATAGTCAATTTTCAAAAACTTTCACCGTCGATTTATTTTTCAATCGCGATTTGATGAAGTACACCACACGTCTTATTTTGACGCCGTAAATATCGAAGTTTACGTTTCGTTATGCTGTATATGATTGTTGACGCTAGTCATTTGGATAAACAACGTTTACAAAAATTCAGATTTGATTTGTAATTTTGAAAATAAAACAACGATACACAAATGAAATTTAAAAGCCAGTTTTCATATCAAAACTGATGAAATAAAAGCTGTATTCCGCGCTAATTAGGTAAAACCTATAAATGATTTTTAGAACCAGAGCAAATAAATTTTCAAATATATTGCGGCTGAATATGTTCCATATGATTGTTTTTCATTTTCAAAGATTAAAATTAATGCAATATACACATCGAATTACATATCTAAAACAACATCAGTAACCTTTTAAAGATACGATATTATTGAAATTTAGCATACAATGTCACAATTATAATATTATCTTACTTCAAATGTGACAGATATTTATGGCTTAAGTTTCCTTAATTAGAAAAAAAAACACAACCAACATAAAAGATTGCTTATCATTGGATAAAAAAACTCAAGAGTTGGCGGAATATGAACTCACGGCCGTCAAAATAAATCATGTTGCAACCCCGTGCGACCACCGTTTGCCACGTGACTTTATGAACTGTCGGTGCCGTTAAACGTTTCATGTCTAATCCTATGTTGATATATACGTAATGATCTTGTCCTCTGTTTTTAATATCTTTCAGCCGAGACAATGATAAACATTTTGTTGAAGGAACTATTTCGCACAATATGAAATTTAAGGATAAATGTAATAGCTCTTCACTGACGCAAGTACGTACATGTGGGCTGAGTTTCACAAACTGTGTAATGTCAGTCTAAATTGTCAAACAGATAAATGACCACTCACATCTCGTCAGGACACAAAACTATGTTCAACATGAAGTCGGCAATTTCAATTTCACACCTGGGTTACAGATTTCTTCCAGAAACTTGATGATTTAACAAGCATCGAATTCTTTTTGTCAGTTAAAGACGGTCGGGCTATTA
This sequence comes from Corbicula japonica, assembly GCA_038501625.1. Lineage (NCBI taxonomy): Eukaryota > Metazoa > Mollusca > Bivalvia > Venerida > Cyrenidae > Corbicula > Corbicula japonica. Next base: position 29,379 of record JAZAYU010000088.1, read on the forward strand.
CTTCCCTTTATGTATTATTTGCTTGTAATTTGTAAAAAAGTACATTGCGCTAGTTTACAAGAAGAAATAATAGTAGTTTTTAATATATTCAGATTAAATATAGACAACAGAGTTCTTTTTGCAAATAAAAAAACTCCATATTAAAAAAACTTTTTGGCAAATATTTATTATTGATGTACCAAATTTTAATATGCGCAGGACGAGATAGATAAAGACAAAATAAAAACACACTTGTTTTCGCATTTTAGGATCGCGTTAAAATAAAACCACAAGAGAACACAAGAAAACGATATGCAATTTGAATCAAACATCAAAACGTTTTTTTTTGTAATTTCAATCAAACATCGGGACCTATTCTTATAATTTGTCACTTAGAACACGGTAACAATCAATTGATTGATTGATTTATTTATAGATTCGTTGGTTCATTATTACCTGCGCATTAATTTAATGGGACTAGCCACAAAGAAAATTGTGTTTTAAAGACTCTGCTATTTTGATTATCAATGTCATCCGTTATGCGTTTGCATCGGCGAGTGACGGAATAATGACACGCATTTATACGTGTACCACGCATATGATTATCGATTCTTTGATCAAATATCTTTTAGTTATGTCACTTGCATTTTGCAAATGTCTTTCCACATTTCTTTTGTGCATGTATGGTATATAGTTTTCTGGAAACATTGTTCATAAGTTTGTTTTTAACATCATTCTTTCAATTACATGTATTATTATTCTTGTTCTATTTACAAACACGCTTTTTGTTTTAATTTTGAAAGATATGTGCAAAAAAGAGTACTATCAAGTTTTCGACAAACAGGACGAAGTGGCAGAGTTTCAAAGATTTGTGTCAACGGATGCTGCAACAAATTAGTGCGCGTTAACATCGTCATAGGGTGTGGTTTGATACCATTTACCCGGTCTTGGCGAACTGGCATAAGCGCATGTTTTTCAGTCTTGATAAGTCCATGTTACTGACGATCAGCTATATATTTTGATATGAGCAACCCAGATTTGCGACAATGTTTTCCCACGGGGTGGGGGGTCGTATTCTAGGCCTAGGTGCAAAACCTTTTTAATAGCTTACCAAATGCGTAAATACATTTTACATTTTTTTAGATTTAGAGCATCATGCACATATACAAAATACACATAAGACGAACTTACACAGAATCAAAAGTATTGAACGATCTTATTGATTATTTGTTGTACAGCTTATTTTATTAGGTTATAAAATGCGTACCGTTCTACGTACTTCAGTTTTTAACATTGAATTTAAAAAGTAATTTCGGTAATCCATATTTTAAATGATCACAAATGCAACACATTTGGATCAACAAAATTTGTTTTTTTATAATTTTATGATCTCATTTACGTTCTATAGTTTATATATACTCCATTCCAAAAGAAAGTGCACACTCTCTTTTCGGTGATTGCTCATTAACTGCTTTTCTTAATGCCTAAATGTTTTGGTATCAACATTGGGAATAGACATAGATAGTTTAACTATAGAATTTAAATGATATAATCACAATTTTGATACCAAATATTTTGGCATTAAGAAAAGCAGTTAAAGAAAAATCACCGAAAACTAAGTCCATACTTTCTTTTGGAATAGACTATAGAATAAATAAAAGCGGTCTTTATCTAGGCAATAGCATGCACTTATTTGAATCGGACGAAAAACTGTGCCATTAACAATCTGACTTTAGTGAGATTTTGCCATTAACAATCTGATTAAAATCATATCGTGAAAACCGGTACGCTATCAGGATCTGAAGACGAGTAACAAAAACGTGGTTTTATCACTAACCCTTTGAACCAATCAAATTGTCGCCTACAAAATCGCAAAAGTGAAAGTAAAAATAGTATTTTAAACTATGGAAAGTGTTGACAGTCTGCGTAAGACATTTTTACTGAAGATATATTTATATGTTTATGTAGTATTGCATTCATTTCTAATGTAATGGCATCTTCAGATCATTTTGCGAGCGTTATAAATCATCCTTCCTGTGACGACAATTTCTAAAAATAGAATCGGTGAAAACCGCTGTTACTTGTGTAAGTCGACTGCAGGCCGTCATCAGATCTAACATTTTGTTAGATCTGACTTTAGTGAGATTTTGCCATTAATGAATTTCCATAAAAGAAAAATTTCCTTTTTGAATTACGAATCTCATGTGTTCCTCTTAAAATCGAACGTTACTTAATAATCAAAATAATGGGATCGCGAACGTTGATATTTACGGCGTCAAAATACGACGTGTGGTGTACTTAATCAAATCGCGATTGAAAAATAAATCGACGGTGAAAGTTTTTGAAAATTGACTATGGAACTGAAAATATATTGTTCCTGAATATATCAAAAAAATGCAAAAAAAAATTCTGGCCGATTTTTTCTTATTGGACTTTAAATGTGAAATATCGACGTAAACTCGAAATTTTAAAACATCCCGTTTTTGTTATTAATTTAACAATTGTAAAGAAATTTATCATGTTTTTCCTATCAGCATGAAGGAAATCACTAACATGATCATTCTGTTTGGTTAAATTGTCTCTATGCGTCACTATTTTAGGTCAAAAATGAAAAATACGGCGATTTTACGGCCATTGACAGACGGTCAAAAACGTGCGTAGATGGTGTTGTTTGCGACGTCATGTACAGTGATAGGATTTATAACTGTCAAAACCAATATCCATTTCGTATCAGGAATATCACAAACTTTCATTTGATACCAAATTCAACTATTTTCTTGAAAATATTTTTAAAGGTACATTCCACCTTAACAGCGCAACAGTAAATGAGTTTAGATTCTGACACTATGTATAAGCAAAACAGTAAATGAGTTTTGATTCTGACACTTTTTAACAGCGCAACAGTAAATGAGTTTAGATTCTGACACTATGTATAAGCACAACAGTAAATGAGTTTAGATTCTGACACTTTTTAACAGCGTAACAGTAAATGAGTTTAGATTCTGACACTATGTATAAGCACAACAGTAAATGAGTTTAGATTCTGACACTGTGTATCAGCACAACAGTAAATGAGTTTAGATTCTGACACTATATATCAGCACAACAGTAAATGAGTTTAGATTCTGACACTGTGTATCAGCGCAACAGTGAGTTTAGATTCTGACACTATTTATCAGAGCAACAGTTAATGAGTTTAGATTCTGACATTATGTATCAGCACAACAGTAAATGAGTTTAGATTCTGACACTGTGTATCAGCACAACAGTAAATGAGTTTAGATTCTGACAATATGTATAAGCACAACAGTAAATGAGTTTAGATTCTGACACTGTGTATCAGCACAACAGTAAATGAGTTTAGATTCTGACACTATGTATAAGCACAACAGTAAATGAGTTTAGATTATGACACTGTGTATAAGCACAACAGTAAATGAGTTTAGATTCTGGCACTATGTATCAGCACAACATCAAATGAGTTTAGATTCTGACACTGTGTATCAGCGCAACAGTAAATGAGTTTAGATTCTGAAACTATTTATCAGCGCAACATTAATGCGTTTAGATTCTGACACTATGTATCAGCACAACAGTAAATGATTTAACATTCTTACATTGTGTATCAGCACAACAGTAAATGAGTTTAGATTCTGACACTATGTATCAACACAACAGTAAATGAGTTTAGATTCTGACACTGTGTATCAGCGCAACAGTAAATGAGTTTAGATTCTGACACTATTTATCAGAGCAACAGTAAATGAGTTTTGATTCTGACACTATGTATCAGCACAACAGTAAATGAGTTTAGATTCTGACACTATTTATCAGCGCAACAGTAAATGAGTTTTGATTCTGACACTATGTATCAGAACAACAGTAAATGAGTTTAGATTTTGACACTGTGTATCAGCGCAACAATAAATGAAAAATATAATTGTTAAGTAGATCTACCAATAGATTCAAACACCCTTACATCACCATTACAGGTGTAAGCTTTCTTTATAAACGTGTATGAAAATACTAAGTCAGTCTTGCTTGCAATGCATATATAGTAAGACTGAATATGGCCGAGGGTTAACAGTTGTATCGCCTCGTATCTGCTAGAAACTAAATCTTTACTATGAAGACGACATCAAACTAGCTTACGGTGGTACAAAGATTCTTATTGTATATTAAAATAATGCCAGGAAGAGCACGGGCGGATTGTCTTTATTATAAAAGACAACTGAAAGTCTAAATCCAAATATGCACACATAGGAGACAGGACAGTCTCCTCAATAACCGGCACAGCCAGGTTGGATTCACGTTTCCAGTTTCTTTGCTGTCTATTTGTTGAAATTTAGCCCCAGTCTGTAAATCAACTATTCGTAAACAAGAGTTTCAATATCAGGCTCCTACCGCTCTTGTATGATGTCTTTGCCTGTTGGTAAGCTATGATTCGGATGGCAGATATTCATTTTTTTGTTCGGCATTAATATGCATGGTGTTTCGTAGTATTGTATCCTAAGTCTATTTTTATTTCTTCTTTCATTTTAGTTCACTTGGTTCAAAAATGTAAGTACAAGGAAGCACGTGATGTTCAAACAATTAACACAATTTATAATATATGGCGGCTAATCGGTGACATTAAAATAACATCACAGGGTTATCGTGTGAAATTGTTGTGATGACGTGAATACATCTGTATCCGGTTTACACATAGCACCATGTATCAATCAGTGCACAAGAATTGCAGTTTAAGCACTGTATGTTCGTGTCAATTGAAACATGTACTCTGATCAAAAAGGTCATTAGTTTTCAATGAATTTTTTATTGAAAAAGTTTTTTTCGACCGTCGTACTTTCACTTGTTTTCATAGTTGCTGTAGTTGTTTCATGATTTCGTTCAACGACTTCAATCAGCGTTATTTCGCCCGGCAGTATTACTGTGGGTGTGACTTTTTGCATATAACGTTTTGTCATATGATTGCCCTCGTGCTAACATGCGAAAACAATTGAATACACTAATGTTTTATAAAAAAAAGAAAGCGTTACACCACAATAGAGCAGGTAGTGTTGTCCTGTTTGTATTATGAATTATAACTGTTTAGTAGCATCGTGATTTACAATTTATATCTAATGATCAAATGTTTCAATAACCAGGGATTAAGGTTAAAAAGCTGAGATTGGCGACCAATCGCCTTTTCAGCCAATCAGATGCTTGAGATTTGAGACTTGTTTCCATTCTCAATTTAATAACCTTCAGCCCAGTTCCTATCTTTTAAAGGGACTAGACACCATAAGGTTGATATGTTTGTCTGTCTTGTACTGTAGCCTGTCGAGTTAAACTTTTTCAGAACTCCCGCTTGGTCCTCCAATGTATATTAAGTCCGAGCATAAGCCAGGGTTATGGTTTGGATAAGTTATTGCATTTTTTCACTAGTTCTCCGACCGAGTTATCTTTGTTTATCATAGAACCTATATGTGAAATTTTACCAAAATTGCTCAAGCCGTTTCAGAAACTATTCTATGTAATTTTGCAGATTGTAGTGAAGTTCCGGTTGATCTGCAGCTTTGTGTAGGTCCGGTACGAACAGCATACCGTTCAGTACTCCGTACTCCAGTGTTGATAACGGTCGGACTTGCTGGAGTACTTTTTTGTAGCTACTGAGAATGTCGCGTAGTTTGCCAAATACTAAGTTTCGATCTTAATGGTATCTTATTTGTTTGGAATCATCCGTTGTGATGCATAAGTTCGAACCTCTGATAAATGTTAGCCCTCAGCTCTTTCGCGACAAAGTGGAAACAATTTGCATTACTCCAAAATATGTTTACTTGGTAAAAATGGACGTTGGTATTTACTGTGTGACTATTCTATGCCGCATGGGTTCATGTTTTTACCGATTTCGCACACGCGCACTTGCGCGAATCTAACCACCATCTCTGATTAACACTGTTTTATGAATGAATAAAACTTCACGAATTATACCTCGCTCACACGAATTAAAATAAGCTCACAGCAGGATGTACTTCTAAATGAAAAGTTCATTTGAACTGATTGGTTAAAGAAGAATATATTCAGTTGAGGAAATGGATGTATCAAATATATAACAATTTGCATTTGTATACAAAGATATGACATGGATTAAATATATCACATCAATATTTGGTATAAATGCATTAACCGTAAAATATTAGCAGATATTAATTACTACAATTTGAAACAAATCGAGTCATAAACAATTAGTAACATGTATTTCAATGCTATCGAATAACAAAATACTCTGTTTAAAAACTTTAACTCATTCAATATTTGGAAATTCGATCTACTAGGGTTGCTTTGTTTTAACAGATCAGCAGGTTTGAAAGCAGCCACAGACAAATGTATAACACTGTTGACCTTACAGAATTTATATTGTATTAGGAATACTTGTGTTACTACCCCTAGACTTGTTGCAACAAATCCCCATAACGGTTACTTCCCCTTAAAGTTGAACTTACGATTACGGGAGATCAATGCGTTGGTGTTTGGGTTTTTGGTCGATTTGAGTTAACTCCCTTAAATGCGGTAGTCACGACTTTAACAGCAATATAACGCAGGCAGGATCATTTTTATTTGGGGTAGTTAAATTTGCAGGGAAAATAGGCAAATTCTTATCCCTAGAGATATTTATCTTTGCTAATGTTCTTTATATCATATATTCAATCCACCCAAAGTTATCATTAATGACTTGTGTGCAAATATTAGTGCCAGCGAAATAAAATAATACCATTGTAGTAGCAAACTTTTGTAAACATTTCACTGGCCATACCGCATGTTAATTAAAACATTACATTTAAGCACATAGATTCCATGTTCGAGTGGCATACACACTAAACGAAACATTTTAAGTACTCAGATTTTTCAATTCGACCTTCCCACCGGCTTTTTTAAGTTATTATAAGTGAAAGTGAAACTCTGTCAAACAAAAGAGTAGGTGTGTATATTGTGTAAGAAATATACACTGGTTCGTTGTTAAAAACTGACACATATACAGATCTTAAATTTGTATTTCAGGAATGTCAGCGGCCGATGTCGCTTTTCCACCATCAGGTCCACATTTACAGGAAGTAAAAGAGCCAGGCATTGAAGACCAGAGCTCAGTACTCATAGACACAACACACGGTCCAGACGGGCGAAATAACGGTGACGAAACAGTTGCCAAAGAGAACACTCAAGGCACACGTGCGCATGCGCTGATGGAAGATCAAACCATACCGGATGTCATATCAGAAATTAAGGAAGAATCTGAACTCAAAATAGACATAAAACCAGCTACCGAGAATAAAACAGAAATCACAAGTAAAAGATTGTTTTCAGAAGTTGTGAAAACAGACATGAATCATGATCAAAAACCAGCGAAGGGTACGGCTCGTGTTACTGAATTTAAACTTCCGGATAAACTTGAAAAAGACTCGGGGAGAGGTGATGATATAAGTGATAGGCCTGAAAGGGTTATAGACATTGTAAAACAATCCAAACTGAAAGAAAGTACCAAAAGCGCCCCGTCTGATTTAGGAGAATTTCCGGAATTCCCGGTTTCTAGACCTTTAACAGAAACGTCATTTCGAGATGGCACAAAAATGTCATATGATACTGAAAGAGACAGAAAAGAACACAAATCGGACATGGAGAGGGACAGAGAAACGAAGACACCGTTCTCTGTAAAAGTAGAGCGAAAACCTCTTCACACTGCACAAACTAGGTCCCACTCGGATTACTATTCTAAAACACCATCCACTAGTAGATATACTCATCTGGCCACGTCAATAGGTCAGTTCTATGGATTCGCTGCTGACCCGAAAAGCAGTGAAAACCGGTTTCAACCACAGATGACGAGAATGCGTCGTCCTCCCAAGCTGGTTCGCCTGGCAACTGTTACTATGTCACCGAAGTAAGTCATGTAACTGTAACGTTCACACAACAATGGTCATATGGGGCGCGTCACGGGAAAAGGTACCTTCGGACAGTTGACGTCAGTCTTTGAAATGACGTCATAAATTTGAGCAGACGACATTATTTATTATGCACTTCGCGGTAAAAATAACGTTTAATTGTCAAAACGTGTAATAAAATCACATTTAAGTAATAAGAAATTGATTTATGTTTGTAAGTTCTTTCTAAATTTAGTAAAAACTAAAATATCACTAAAATGACCGAAGGTACCTTTTCCCGTGACGTGCCCCATATGTAAATTGTTGATAGTTAGTACTCATTTCAACGGTATAAACTTCTGATTCAACGTTGTCTCAACCGTAATATCAATATCGCCGTAACGTTGATATTCGTACAACGTTTAGGCTTCAAAGTCATTTCAACTTCAAAAATAATCAAACTTGTTTCAACCGTATTTCAACGTTGAAATCTGACCAAATCTAAACGTTGTATCAACGTTGATATGCAGACTGAGTAGAAGTGTAACTCTTTCACTTAGGTAACAACTGCTGCTGTGTCAATAAAGTTAGACATTTATTGTTACTTTCACAAAACAACGTTTAGTATATCACCCAAGTAACCCACCCACTTGACTGTAACCATCACCTAACAACGGATCATATGTCACATAAGGCAACTTTCCCATAGCAACTTTCCCATAACAACTTTCCCATAGCAACTTTCCCGTAGCAACTTTCCCATAGCAACTTTCCCATAGCAACTATCACATAGCAACTTTCACATAGCAACCTTCCCATATCAATTTTCCCGTAGCAACTTTCACATAGCAACTTTCCCGTAGCAAATTTCCCGTAGCAACTTTCACAAAGCAACTTTCACATAGCAACTTTCACATAGCAACTTTCCCGTAGCAACTTTCACATAGCAACTTTCACATAGCAACTTTCACATAGCAACTTTCCCAAAGCAACTTTCACATAACAACTTTCACATAGCAACTTTCCCATAGCAACTTTCCCACAGCCACATTCACATCGCAACTTTCACATAGCAACTTTCACATAGCAACTTTTACATGGTTTTCCCAAGGACATTATTTGCATCAGTATTCTGTCACTGACGTTATTTAAAATGTCGTTTGGTATTACTGTCTTTACAAGTGGATCCGTTTCTCGATATATTTAAATATATACTCGTAAGTCTCCTATATCTATCTCTCATTAATGTGAACGAATTTAGTTCCATGACACTTGGAAACAGATTCGTCTAAAGCAAAACTGTCAAGACGTGCTTTCTGCACTAACATGTATTCGGAAAAAATGTGTGTACCGAGGAACCAAGCAACTGAGCGAATTTAGCGATTTGATTTACGTTTCGTTCGTATTTCAGTTTATACTTTCTTAATGATTATGTTTTATTAGTTATTGTCTTAGGGTCCGTATTCCGCGTAGACAATATTTCGAGGTTTTAATATTCCGCAGCTAAATATTCCTTGAAAACATTATTTCGCGCTATTCTGTGGAATCAGCATTTCCCGGAAGTCGGTTGGTCTAAGGTCTGTATTTTGCAGTCAGAGAGCCAAGCAATCAAAGTGCCAACTTTCTATGTGATAAAAAATCAACTCCGGAATTAGATTTTAATAACGTTTTGCGTTTGATAAAATTTACATTTTAGTCCATGACCCACTATTTGCCTCACGCAAGCATTCGTAACATGTACATTTTTATAGTTTAAGACCCAAATAAAATTCTCACTTTAATAAACGGACGGAAAGATGTGCATAAATAACACTGTAATCTTTTTATACACGTTTGGGGTCGTTTAATTTCGTATTAATCAAAGATAGCCCTCTCAAACAGTAATAAAATATGGAGATAGGAACACCTCCACCACTTATACCGCTTATTTTGTTTGACTTTTATCAATGAATGAAGATTTTATACGGCTTAAATTTGGAGTGTGAGCTTAGTGAGCTATTGTTCGACATCTTTACATAGATTGTGATAGCTTTTTTTTCAAGTTTTAAGCAAGTTTCCGATGGATTTTTTGAATAGTGAAAAACATTACACGCCAACTGGAATACTACTTAACAATAAGAACGTTGAAACAAATCGTGCATGTGATTCTTCTAGCTAAAATGTAACATTAATACTTATATACGTTTTATTTTGTTAGATTCTATGTTCACAAACTATGCATGTAAGTTTAAGAAAAGAAATCTAAAATTTCGAGCAATTCTGGAGAAAACAAAGCCTGGAAAGCCACGTGAATACATAAAGGAAGCTGAGTGGACATGTTTGTCACCTGACCTATCACGTGATTACATGTTCCCGCCTCTGGAACCAACAGTGTTACCGAGATTCTGGTCTTATCATGGCAGGTATGTCTATGCATTCAAATGGAACATGTAGCAACACAAATTGATTGGGGAGTAGGCATGATTTGTTTCCTCGTCACATTAATTATGGTAATTTTAAACAACGGTGTCATCAAGACCCAGGTTTCATGTTCACTATTATTCCTATCATAATGACTACCGTTATCGTTACGTTATCGCATTATTGTTCCAAGTTTTTGAGTTCTTGGGTTGAAGTAGGCCTATTTAAGATAACTGGTTTGGTACAACTGTGTACTGTCATGGAAAGCAAAATCATTTAACAGCAGGTCGCGGGAAAATGTATCTTTGAATAGTTCTCGTTAAGCCTTGAAATGACGTCCTAAAGCCGAGCACACGACATCGCTTATATTGCATTTTGCTGTAAAAATAACATTACGTATAGTCAAAATGTGTAACAAAATCGCCTAAAAGAGATGCAAAAACTTAAACAACTGTAGTTCTTTTAGAATTCGTTTTAAAATTCTGTTTAAAACGACTATTACTGTGCACACGAACGTAGATCTTTGCTGTTTAGTCATTCTTTTATTCTAATTAAGACATGTTAAATAGACAAGGAACGGTTTGAACGAAATTTTATTCTTTAAGCATATTTGTTGGAAGTTTTCACCGTTTACCCCGTGTAGACAACTTTTATATCACACGAACGAGCAGTATCGATCTAGATCAGCCAGCACATCTGTGTCAAATGATCAGAATTAGCATATATTCGCTTTTAGAGTCATTAGTTATTTCTGGCCTGTACATTGTAAGTGAACATTGTAGATCCAGAGCAGACATGAAGGATGTGCCAGCTGATCTCTACCGTCACTGTATATCCACGCTTTGTATATGAAGTAATAGTTAATTAATAACGAAATAGTCCCCACAGAGATTTTTGGAATAGCCCATGAAATCACAATTTAAAAAAATGATTTCAAAACACTATATTTTAAACTGAAAGGAAATAAATTGAAATTGTTAGACATTCATGGCTATTCAATATCGACTAGTTGTTATATAATTTAATGTTAAGTGATTTTATTGGCTAAAAGAACTAACTACAGACTTCTTCCCAAAACACAAAAGGGAAACAAAAGGATATAATTGAGTCAGTCGTCATTGTAGAAACGGTCTCAATTAAAGCATTTCGAATTTCGTTTTTGTTAACGCAAAATTACGGACTGGGAAGCAAATACAGTTTATTTTTGCTAAAAAATAAAACTTATTATAGCTAAATCGTGAATGTTGTAAACTTGTATTTTTGGAGTTCTATGGCAATGATCTATTGAAATCGCGAAAGAAATAAACGTGTGTGACATGTGTTATTGTTAGCTTACCCCACTAGTCCATACCCCCACTAGGCCCATTTAATGAGATTTGTTTAAAATGCGATGATTTTCCTTTACTAGTTATTATTCGTATACATGTAATAAACAATTTCAGTAACAAAATGGTTTTGTTAAAAGTTTATGAAGCATCTCGTTTAACATGAGGAAAAATCCATTACATTTTACAAACAGTACAGTGGTATGCTTAAAGGTTGATACTCACTTTTTATTCCTCATAAGTATGGAAAAAATAATTCTAAAATTATTTAGTGGTTTTGAACTTTTAATACATTCGCAACCCTATTGTTGAAAATAAAAGTGAATATTTCAACATAAAACTTTTTTATTTTCTTTTTGTTTTCTATTCGGATGTTCATGCAAATAAGTTTTAATGTTACTACCGTGTAAGTAACACGGGAAAATGACGGCTCCGCTTTCCGCTCGGCCTATGCGGTCATAATCACACAAATTTTTTATGCTCTAATATGGGCTGTCCTCTTATAGCCATGCCGTGAACGGAGTTATAATATTGTGTTATTTAAATATTTTCTCTTGTTTATGTATTGTAATATAGAGAAATGCAAATGAATAAACTTGAAACTTGAATGTTCTTCAAACTTTCGGGGGAGCATAGCTTCTTTTTGAATTTCGACTTCAAGGCAGCTTGGTGTTTGCAGAATAAAGTATTATTGTCAGTTGTTGTTAACAATAACAATCCTCACCACTTTTGCTGATCAATGAGGAAGACTGATAACCAGTTTATACTTAATATGGAATACACGGCGTAAAATAGTCCCTGCATTATTGTGTACAGGGATTTATTTCGAAATAAAATATGTTTGAATAATAAAACTGCGTAAAGCGATTGTTAGCACAAACCTTAGGGCCTTCAAACCAAAACAAAAAACATCATTGGCTCCAACTCTGCATAAACATTTTCTTATAAATGTTGAATGGAATAAAGTTATGTCTGATTTTAACGGAATTAAATGAAATCGGATTATCCACCTTTAACAAAATACTAGAAGATACATGTCAACATATCGCTCGTCAATAGGCAAACAAATCTAAAGGGTATATAATCAACGCAATAAGTGAACAAAAGATCTTTTCTCGCGCGTTTTGCATTAACGTTAAAGCCGTATTAATGAAGGTTTTTGTGTCATTCTTTTATTTTCAATGATTTTAATCGATTACATTGTCTTTTTTTCCAGTGTTTAAGCGGGAAAAATAGTGTAATATCAATGTGTCTGGTTGGTTTAAGTACAAAACATTACAAAATCAGGCATGTTTGAAGAGATATTGGACAAAATAAACAAATACTATTTGAATAGTGATTTAAATGAAAGGGAAATATTAATTTTGTTTTAATTTATACGATATTCTTTCCTAGATAGATTTTATACACTTGTGAATTGAACATTATCTATCTATTGGAACTATATTTGAAAATAGATAAAGCTGCCGAAGGATTTGTTGTAGCCTCGCTGTTGCGGCGGCAACATGAATCATGACTTGAACTGTAAACTCTAAATTTGTTAATATTTTAATATTATACTTTATTAAAACGTTGTCAGTATTGACGTTTTGGGATCTTTATCTGTAGGCAAGAAGAAATAAATATGTAAAAGCCTAATAATTTACCGGGTAACAGTATGCCGAATGCTCACAACTTGTTTTTGTGTAAGAACTATTTGCTACTGATAAGCCAGCATGGCTGGCTGGAATCCGGAAGCGTAAGTACATTTATTGCATGCACAACATTTAAAAGGGAAGCAATTCTTCGGTAACATAATGCATTCGAAATCATGCGGACCATTTTATTTCGCAGTGATCTCGTACTTAGTGAAAGAGAAATTCGAACGAATATGAACGTGTAGGCACGTCGTTGGCTTGAAACATTACCTTATTTCCCCGAGAAACTGTCACCTCAGAGGGCACGTAATCGCGTTTAGGCAGATAAGCGCCTGATACTATTTTTTTTTATTAAATGCACCCATTTGATTATTTTACGTTCCACTTAGCGTTACTTGCATATATGGCGTCATTAACGGCAGCCGGTTGAGGAGACTATGCGAGTACTATTTTCTTCTGGACGGGATCTATTCCAAATACTTAAGACTTCATGCTTGCTATTTTATATTTTGCCCTTTACTATCAAGCATGTAAACATAACATAAAATGAAAATGAAAAAAAGATAGATTAAATAAGTTATGTGAGGAATTATTTGTAGAAACAGACGGGTTCCGGTTGCGGACGACAAAACTGGTTCCATTTCTCCCCGACCGGTTCCGGAATTGGTGTTTAAATTTTGAAATCGGAAGGAAAACCAAACGCAGTCGCGAAATCAAGTAAAACAAGGAATGACTTGTTCAAGTAGAATGTTCAAATTTTTTGTCATAATGCAATTTATGCATAATATTATGCTAAATAAAAGACCCAAGTGAATTTCCTCCCATGTTCCGATTACAAAACCTGTTAAAACTATCAAAACTAGTTGATCTTATCACTTCACCGGTTTTTACAACAGACTGAACACCAATAGCGAAACTAAGTAATACTAAATGAATAAATATGTGTGAAAAGATTTCATTTTAGAAATGTAAACCACTTCGGAGCGCGTCAATGTACTTTCGGATAGTTGACGTCAATTCTAGAAATGACATCAAAAAGTTGAGCAGACGACAATCATTATAATGTATTTCGGGGAAAACTTATATACCATTATACACGTATTACTAAAATGTGTAACAAATCATTTTCGTCATGAGAAAGTAGTAGATAATTGTAAATTCTTTTCGAAAATAAAAAAAGCTCAAATATCAAAAATATAACTGAATGCACATTTTCCACGTGACTTTCCCCATATCTGACGAACTCCGCCACACACTTTAGTACGGAGAAGACAACATAAGGTTTCATTGCTTTACTATTTTCAGAACAAAACCAGCTCCCCGAGGACCCAGTTTGTACTACGAGGAACCAAAGAAACCAAAGAAAGTAATCACGTGGGATGAAGCGAACGAGGCCCGTCCTCCTCTGAGAATTGATATGGAGGGGCCTGGGCCTACCAACTACTCACCCCGAGTAAAACCGCTCAACGAAACAAACTCTCCAGCGTGGACGTTTGGATCACGATGCTACATTGAAAAAGGTACATGCGTTTGATCAGTTTTTGACGCACGTTCTGTGAAAAAGGTGAAATATGCATATCAGGAACGACCACATCCAGAAGACACAGCCTCCCCACTCAGCCAAAAAGAAGAGAGGAGAAGAGAGCATGGTTATACAATGATCAGTTTAAAAAAAGACGCCACAAACAATAAACAAAAATGAGAACCCGAGGGTTAGCGTCTTTGAACGGTCTTTGGCAAAACGATTAGCCACTGGTGGTATAAATCAGGTTCTATGCTGCACCAACCTCACACTTGCCCCCAACAGGTTCTCATTATCAACAAACAAGTTCAAGTTGTCTTGGTGAAATAACTCCAACCAACACATTAGGTCAACAATGTTGCATCATCATCATCATCATCATCATCATCATCATCATCATCACCACCACCACCACCACCACCACCACCATCATCATCATCATCAACAACAACAACAACAACAACAGCAGCAGCAGCAATAACAACAAAACAGCAGCAGCAGTAACAGAAGAAACATCAATAACATTAATACTTTTATCAACATCGATGCTTGTTTTATTGTATATTTTAGGAGGTGGGTCTCGGACCTCGTGGGAGAAAACGTGGTTTCAAAATCCTGACGTATGGACTTCCAAAGTTGACTTCTACAGTGATTCAGCCGTAAGTCTTAAAAGCAATTCACCTCTTGCTTGATTTAAATACTCGTTATAATATAAGACTCTCTGTTAAACCATTTTAACATCCGCAACAATGGACTTTCCACGAATACACCGATGCCAAATATTTAACAGCATTATACATGTTCATGTCTTCCTATTCATGTCAAAATAATTCGAATAGTTGCAGAGGTGACATTTGAAAATAGGAAAATAATTCGAATAGTTGCAGAAGTGACATTTGAAAATAGAAAAATTATTCGAATAGTTGCAGAGGAGACATTTGAAAATAGAAAAATAATTCGAATAGTTGCAGAAGTGACATTTGAAAATAGAAAAATTATTTGAATAGTTGCAGAGGTGACATTTGAAAATAGAAAAATTATTCGAATAGTTGCAGAGGTGACATTTGAAAATAGAAAACAAAAAGACTTTTGCTTAGTACTCATATCTCGCGTGTTCTTAAAAATGTGCAATGACTTAGTAAAATCTAATCATTGAGAACCGGAATGTATCGTCGTTTTGTTCTAGACTGTGACTAAAAGAACAACACACAAACATGTCACTTTTCTTAGTTATTAATGTCATAACGTTCTTACGAAGCGTTGTTAAACTTTTTACTAACGTTGTATTTGTTTTATTGAATATACATTTCCAGTTAATTAAAACTTTTTCTTAATTCATATCTTCAGCAGATACAATACTGAAATCTGTTGAGTTCCATTAGCTGAAAGATAAGTAAAATTTACATGGTTGAACTTGAGAAAAATCTGAAAAAGCTGTCTTAATTGTTCCAGTTACGTGTAGACCAATAGCCTAATAATTCTAATGTTCAGTTGCCAAGCTTATTGAAAGTACAATTTACAGTGCGCTGAATAACTGATTTATAATTAATTATTGCGTTTCATCAGTGGCCGACACCGATGCACTACCGTCAGAAGCCGGCCCTGGGTCCTCGCCAGAAAACAATGCAGGAGGCGCCATCCTTCTCAATAGGCATCAGAAGGGAGATGACTCTCGGCAGAATAGGTATATATTTTTATCGAATTTCTCTCCCGTCCTGCGTTAAATGCAGTCAATCTTGTCGCTCGCTCGTAATAATTCTAGGATATTGAATTGGGTTGCTAATACAGTCGAAACCTCAGAAAGTCACACTGAAATGAGATTGGACAGGACTTGGGACACTAATGTGATTATTTCATTTGCAAACTGGGATAAAAGCATCTTCGAAAACAGTCATGGGAAATCGGTATCAAGTGGTTCAACAGACCATTTGCCAAATTCTGTATGTTCAGTGCAGCGTTGATAAACTTATCAACTAGGGTTGCTTGTCCGTTTATGGTGATTTGCTACATTTGTTGTTGTTTTTATTCTTCGTGGCCTTATTTCTGTTAACACTTCTGCGACCATAGGACATGAAAAACTGTGGAAGTGAAAACTTCGGACGTTCACCTTCAAATGCCAAGTTGCGTATAGTGTTATAGCCCCGAATGTTTTATTGTCAGCATACCAAAAACGTCAAAGAGAACGACTCAACGTAAAAGTTATTGCCAGGGTTAAAGTTTTGTGGTTTTGTGGGGAGTGGGTGTTTAAGGTCAAAAAGTAGAAACTACCAAAAGCTAATAAACTTATAAATCAAACGCAGTCTGTGGTTGACTCTGGCAACCGATATGTTGACGGAAGTAAGGGATAACAAACTGTTCCTTTTTGACTGAAGTGAATGGTTAGCCACAATCAATTAAAAAAAATTAAGATGGCTATTCACATATTCTATATAAGCGAAAGTCACACATTTCTCTTGCTGCGGAATACTGCAAGAACAAAATCATGCAGAGTTTGTTACTTTTGCGCATCCTGTTCAATACTTCGAAACAACATACAAATTGTGTAATTAAAATAGCAATATGTTTACTTAAAATAATATTGATAAACGCAGAGATCGAATACAAAAAATATACTTATTTAACATGATTTTTATTGCGACAGATTTTTTGTGTCCCCCTTTCGAAGAGAAGGCGATAAATAGGGATCGTTTTGTCCGTTTTGTCTGTCGGGCCGTCAGTCCGTCACGAAATCTGAACATGAGCTATTTTTTTATCCAACTTAAGGTTATTTTCTGACAAAGTATCTGAGGACAACACAAATTTTCAACTGAACATCCATCTAGTTTAAACATCTCATTTATTTAACATGCTTTTTATTGCGACAGATCTTTAAAAACTTATATTTCTGTTTCTAGTTCAAACTCGAATTGTTGTTTCCTTTATTTTGTCTAATGATAAAAATAATGAATTTTGCTCATCAGTTCTAAAGAATGTAGTGGAACTTTTAATCAGTAAAATAAACAACTTTTTTGCGAAACTGGGGCATGGATTCAACCCACTCGCACTGAAGTAGTGATCGTTCTTGTATAAACCTTTTCCATTGCCGATGTAACACAAATACTTTATCTTATATAGTATAATGTTATATGTTCTGCAGGGAGTGACAAGGAGCCGTCCCCTGTAGATTATGATAAGGATACCGCAGACAAAATTGTGTTGAGACAAGCCCCGTCTTACTCACATCAGTTTAGAAGAGAGGGAACCGTCATCTGGTCGTCAAAAGGTACGTGTTAGAAGTGAACCACGTTTCTTCGGATATACGGATTTGTATAAGTTAATTTATATACAGTATATGTTTTTTTCACCAGTAAGCAGTTCAATTCGAGTGTATTCGTTTACGTCATTAATGAATTTACAAAACAAGATAGGCACAGGTTGAACTCCTTGCGACACTCCTAATTACACTAAAGTTTTCTGAGCGAAGCTTTGAAAACTATTTATTTAGATTTGTAGATGTAAATAATAATAGATGGATTCAAATACAATACATTATAGTACAAACTAAATAAATCGTAACTATCTTTTCAGATAAGGGGCCTGGACCGGGGTCATACAACCCAAAGTTCTCTTACAACAAACCCCACAATCCAGCATTCAGCATTCGATCACTTAGGAGAGAAAAATCCCACGTTCTCGGTCCATTTTCTACGTTCTGAAGAGCAACTAACCAATGGAATCTGTTCACATGTGGAACGTATTATATATTATTTCTTTGGATACAACACGGCAGAAATTTGAATTTTGAAATGTATTTTTGAGTGACATTTCCAACACGAAAGCGTTCTAGACTAATTTTTAACTTGTTTAAAAAACTTTAAATTTGTTATTTTATAAAATGCACTGGCGATTGTCAACGGGTTCTACATGTCAAACAATGACGAAGTGATTAAATATAAGTGTTCTTTAAAAATCCTGTGAAATATAACAAAAATGATGAAAGTGACGTTTAATGAAATTAAACTAGATGCATACTTATGATTAAGGCGACAAATGTATGTATAATCAACAAATAGAATATGAACATTTAATGTCATAATGCTATTTTAGATAAGAGGGTAAACATTGAACAACCATAGAAATGAACCTTAGATAAGAGACAAACACCGGATCGGATGAAAGAGGTGCGTAAAGTGGGTTCTTTTAGGGTAGTCCTAGAGAGGTTACACGATAATCTTCAACTTTTTGCAAAAAATCTCCATAAAAATTAAATATTGCTAAATAAGGGGGTTCTAGCAGCCCCTCTGAACCCTCTCTATTTCCGACCCTGATTAATGCTTTTCGTCTTTTTTTCAAGAGGAACCTATTGTGACATCAGACCCTCTCCTATCAGAAGGAAAGAAAGTAACTGTAATTTAATGTTGTATGTGATGTTTACGTACTCTGTGTCGGCAATGAATATGAGACGCCACGAACTGGCACTTAAATTCCACCTCACCCCAGCAGGCAAACTTTAGTTTTTATACATGAATCAATCAGCTCCTGTCTCCAGTCCATTTTAAAATTGTTGCTTAAGATCTTTTATATTTCAACAGTGTAGAGTGTATAAGATTTTAGAAACTTCCTATTCAAAATGATGTATAAGATTTATAAGCCAGTACAGTTATATGAAATTCTGCCTTCCACTCCTTTTTGTATTTATTTTTATTCATTTTTTGTGTGTGCCAAATAAATTGCTCACTGTTCAAATGTTTTCTATCGAAATAAAAACAATTATTGTAAATCTATTTTGTAAGCTCTAGCACCTTTATCAATTGCCGATTACATATTGAAAAGCATGTTGTAATAGAAGCATTAGCATTATAGCAGTAAGAATAGAATGCGTATACTGCTAACGTTGCCGGATACTGCAAGAGCCGTATTGCTGTATTGTTGTCGATATCATTTCAAATTGCTCACGCTGATAACATTGACTGCTGCCACTGTCAGCACAGGCATGGTAAGGCCTTAAGTTGGTCACTTTATTGACGTAACAAAACGGTAACACTAACTGGGTGGGGGAGGGGGTAGAGAACAATCTTTTTAAATGCCTGTATCTTTTGATAAATTTCACTTTCTGAAAAATAATTCAGTACAATCTATCAAACTTCAGACATTTTAATGTATGTATTTCAATTCAAATTCCAGCTCCGAAGCGACTAGGGTCAAAGATCATACAACTAAAATTGGTTCCCAGTCTGAAATGTCAAGCATCAGATTTGATGAAATGGAGACTTGACTACATTTCAGCCAATCAAATGCTTGAGATTTGAGACTGGTCTATCTCAGTTTTATGATACGGATCCAGTCTACATTCATAACATAGAGTACTCTTGTAGGTAGCATAAAAAATTCAAAGATTATACAAAACAAGCCAAAGGTTTTAATATTTAATAAATGAAAACCGCATAAACATGTACATAATGTGGTTACGAATGCATAGTATTCGGCATGTAGGTTATACACTACTAATTCAATTTCCATAGACTTCCATTATAACCGTTCATCAATTTCTGAATTTACTATTGGGTCAAGCCCTTAAAATCATACAATTCTCAAGAGAACCAACCTAGACACACCATAAAATACCAATTCCGCCATAGCATGACCGATAAACTTTTTCGGCATTTTAGCCAGAAGTGTATCACCCGAGTCTCTGCGGAACTTTTGTTTACATTCTGTCAAAAATGATAGCTATTTTTAAAGTTCAATTACACTTTTTTTTTCATTATCAATTTCATATTTTTTGTATTCAAATTACTACAAAATCATTATATTTTCTCAAAATAATTTTCTTTTAAAAATATTCATTTTCATTTTCTACCAATCAGGCTTGACTTCCTGTAACTAGTCCGCAAATTCCCTGCACAAAATTATTTAGAGGCCTGATCACCAATATTTAGTGGTCTATAACCTGTAGTGAACTGTCCACGATTAATGGACATTGTTGCATATAATACAGAATTTCCTGCTAGAAGACCTCCATATTATTTATACTCCTTATTTACTTTATTGAAATGAATTTAGATCTAGTATAATTAGTATGTTCGGGTTACACAAAAGAATAAATTTAAACATGTGCCCAAGGTTATAGAACTGAGCATGGAAACCAGTCTCAAAGCTCAAGCATCTGATTGGCTGAAATGGCGACCTTGATATTTGAGACTGGTTTACAATCTCCGTTTTATAACCTTCAGAAATGTTGTCATCGGTAAGGCTCCAACGTTTACACGTTTAAACGGTAACGTTTCGTTTTCAGGCCGTAAACGTTTACAAAATCTCGAACCGTTTATACGAACGGTCACGTGATTGTAAAGGCGGCAAAATATTTGCTGAAAAACGGCAACGATACAATTAGAAAATAGTAATTTTATCTACTCACTAAGTACACAATTGTATTTTAATATGTTATTTACAATGTTGAGGTATAAAAAAAAACTCTCGCTTTGTTATTGATTTTCGCGATGTCCATGGGTTTCTGGTCCTGTTGAGAATGTTCATGGGGGTCATTATATGATCGACCCTATTCATATCTTGTATTTAGTGAACTTAACTACTTATAAAATTGCTTTAACTTCATTTTAATTTATTTTAGCGGTTAAATAAGGGTTTACTTCATTTTTAAAATGGAATATAGACAAAAGTTTTCTTTATTCCTGCGACGGTGGGGTGAAAAGTGGAAAAAAATTGATTGCATAAAATGCAAGAATCTGCATCAGCTGAAATTGCTGGATGTCGTGATCATGTCGGTGAATGTAAGAAAGTGACATATTCGGAATTTCACAGGATTGCCCCAGAAGTTAAGCGATCCTATAAGATCCCGTTATAATGGAGTTATTGTTATTTACAACTTGCAAAGTTCAGTGAAACTTGTCACATTTCTATCAGGGTTGTATGATACAACGTTTAAACGGCATCGTTTCGTTTTTCATGGTCCGTGTAAACGTTTACAAAAATTTGTAAACGTTGGAGCCTTAGTCATCGGCACAGATGCTTTTCTTCAAATTCATTGAATTGCCGTCAAATTGCAAATGTTTAGAGTGATCACGATGACAAATGCCTCTACAGCACAGTTATCTGTCAACATTTGAATAACTCAGAAGGGTTAACTTAATTTTCAGAATCTCAGCTCTTAACGAAATTTTATTTTTTCTTCAATGCCTGTGGTATGAGAAAGTTAATTGCATTGGCACTGCAAGGCTGTGTCCGACATCCAGCAGTCAGATTTAACTTCCACACATTTTCCAGATTCATATCCGAGCTCCTTGCACCGGTCTGGGCACGACAGCCAGGCTATACCAGTCAGACCGCTGCTCCATCTACTGCATCTGGACCACGTTGAATAACAACCCGACGCTGCGCATTCTACCGGATGGACTAAAGTAGAGATTAGAAGTGCGCACGCGCACAATACGACTCCAGAGTTCATGATGTCTGAAATATTTAACAATAAAACAAACGGTTAATTTGGATTCATAAAGATCGTCCACACATAGAATGGACTCCTTTAGTCTAATAGATGAAAACGAAAAGCTGGATTGAAGGTTCTAATGTAACTAAAACACTAACACTTAAAAAAGAACTTGCTATTCGGGTATCCGGATAACCGTTCCCATCTCTAAAAACACGTACCAGTGAATACCATTACAAAATATATAGACTCTCTACGACAACAAGTCACTCCTCAACCCCCTCTCTATCTGTCTCTCGCTCGCTTGCTCGCTCTCGACTATAACTATGGTTTTTTTTATCGAGAACAAGTTGAAAGCTATGAACATGGAATAGAGTCGTTACAGGATTTCTAATTATGTTATGTTAAATTTATTTTAACAGATATACTCACGGCAACGTTAAAACGTGTACAAATCCAACAGATTTAGTTACGATGCTCTGGAACGCAATGTCATTACATTGAATTCGATGTCACTTATATCAAAACTTTCGATAAACATGTTTTGCATCAGAGTGTCAAAACAACTTCTAAATTTATTTCGACACCGATAGCAAAGCGATTGCATTTTTAACTCCTGAAAGCAAGGGGATTTAATAGTTTTTCAAAATAAGTGGTTTATTTCGTTTGTTTGCCTTTAGATCATAGATATTTGATCGCAGTTTTGATACCAAATAACTATGCATAAGAAAAACAGTTAATGAATAATCACCGAAAACAAAGTATGTATGAAATTTTAAATAACAAGAGCACATTAACATTATGTAACAAATGCCCACCATTTTAGACCTTGAGCTGCCAATAGACCCCCCTTCCCCCCCCCCCCCCCCCCTGAGGGAATTTTGAAGGGTATGTTTTCTGAAAGCCTATACCATTCTACACATTTTGCAATTTGTTTGCACTCTGGCGAGTGGGGCGTTTTTCCGTAACGTCTGTTTGAATATGTTACCTTTGAAAAAAGTTTGTGTAAGAATGAAATATTTGACAGTTATGAAAGTTCTAAAATCAACCTATTTTTTCTACACCAGGAAGCTCTTATCTACATGACTAATGCAATAAAACATCTGTAACCTAAGGTATTGGTCTAAAATAGTGATTAAGTTATGTTACCTAACATAAAAACCTAGTAAAATAAGTTGTATGAAACATTTCTTACGTGCAGTAGCAAGTAATTTGTGCTTATAAGTAAAATATAGTAAGATAATGAGAATTCAGGACAAATGTAATACAGTGACATATATTGGGACATAAGCCCGTAACGCTATATTGAAATATGTTACCGAAAGAAAAGAAAATGGGAAAACAGGCCATAATATATAAGACCTTGAGCTACCAATAGACCCCCTCCCCCCATGGGGGAATTTTGAAGGATATGTTTTTCTGAAAGCCTATGCCATTCTTCGCCTTTTGCAATTTGTTTGCTTTCTGGCAAGTGGGGAGTTTTACCGTAACGCCTCTTTGAATATGTGACCTTTGAGAAAATTTTATGCTATGAAGAAATAATTGCCAATTATAAAAGTTCTGAAATAAACCTATTTTTTCTACACCAGGAAGATGTTTTTCTTTTAAATTTTTAATGCAATAAAACATCTGCAACCTAAGGTATAGGTCTATAAATAGTCATTAAGATATGTTACTTCACTTCAAAACCTAGTTTAAAAAGTTGTATGAAACATTTCTTTCTTGCATTAGCAAGTAATTTCTGTTTTATTTGTTTAATTTATTTAATATATATATAAGAATGCAGTATTTAAATGTAATAAAGTCACATTGAAACACACTTCTTAAAAATTAATAAAAAAAATATTTAAAAAAATAAAAATAAATAACATATCATAAATCATCATTTTTAAATATGTTACCCAAAAGAACATATTAAACAAGTTTGGTTACTGCACAATAGCGATATAAATTACATACCTTCTTTCATGATAAATTGCGACAATAATGTATTTTAAGAACCAACACACATCAGCCTGCACTTGTTTGTAGACATTTTAAGATGAATTTCTGTATTAAGTTACAGTTATATCCTTAAGAAATAGTGATTCTGGTGATAAATTTAATCAATTGTTCTCAAAGAAAGGTGACTCAGAAATTATGATATTCAAGTTATAAGAATATTATGAGTAAATAAATGCGTTTTATTCATGATATCATATTGATTTTATATTATTTATTTTATTCAAGGACAAGCAATATACGTCTCCATTAAAATTACCTGTAATTGATGCGTAGCGACTGTTATAACCATAAGTAAGATGAGGTAATATGACTGTTGCTTGATAAAACAGTAAACAAATCAGTGCCAGTTTTGTTTTAATAAACCAGTATCTTAATCCAGTATATTGGTTAACAACCTTCCTGCACTTTATGTATCTTGTATTAAAATAGGTAACATATAAGAATTATGTTACAAAATGAAATTAAGGTATTGATGCTGGTGTATTTTTGATTTAAATATTGTTAAACTTTAGAGGTTAATGATCTGTGTACTGCTCAATATGTCTTGAAATAAATGTGTATGTTGTAGATGGTCGTCCTTTTTAAAATCTTTTTAAATTAACAATAAACCTATCAATATGGCTCAGTGACAACATTGTAGTACAGCTTACGTTTGCACTAATTATGGGCTGTTGCATCCAGTCTAAAGCTAAGTCAAGATACTCTCGATTGAGACAGATAACATTAATATGTTCTAAAAAATGTAGAAAATAAAGAATAAACAAAATTAACAATATTTTATCATTTTATTGTTCTATTTATGTATTTTGTCATCTTTTAATATGTTACCAATTTTTACTTTAATAATCAGCAAAAATAATAAGAAAAGCAAGAAACTGCAAACAATTAGTTAACATTTTGATAAATATTTTTATATAATATTTTATTATGTTAAAGTTGATCTATAACAAATTTAAAAGCTACTTAATTTAAACTTTGCAAAAATCAGCCGATTTAATTATGTGATGTTAGAAATGTTTTCAAAAGTAGTTTTATTCATCTAAAATACTAAGGTTCAGTGTAGAATTTGTAAAACATTCAAAACAGCATGAGCATTATATAGCAATTTTTTAACTCGAGTAAAAGAATTTTTACCTAAAAAAATTATTATACATAAGTCAACGTTAACTTGTCTATTAGCTTACCAACACCTGCATTACACAGATTGTCTTTCAAATTAGGATGTTTCTCTTTAAAAGTTATTTGTCTTTAAAAAATAACATTCTACAAAGATCTTAAGGAATTCTTAACAAATTTTTAAGCTTTCTTTGAACAATGGAAAAAAATAATGTTTTATTTAGGACAATTTATTTTTCATATTACACATGTTTTATTTACCAGTAACATCAGTTATTATTGCTCTAAAACACCTGAACTGGTGCTTTCAACTTTGTTTTAAGTAAACATAGTTTATAGAAAGTTCACATTATGAATGACTCTACGGTAATCTAGATACAAACTTTAACACGGTTTAGAATTGTTTTTCCTTATTCTAAGTCATTTTTCTAAAAACATTAATTAAATAATTAGGTAACATATAATTAATATTAATTAGTTTTATTTGTAACACTTTTCAAAGCAATACTTTTATCTCTTGTATTTTCACTTTTTTGGAAACAATTCTAAAAATTATTATTATTTTTTTAATTTCAGTCTAATCATTTAATTCATAAATTAATTGTACTTTTTCAATATTGTAACTTCAGAATTGTATGTTACGGAGATTTGAGGGTTAAAAATGGACAAGCTTAAACACTTTAACATTTTAACCACATAACATAACATAGTATACACTATAAACTACTTACCATTATTATTTTATAGTTTTATCCAAAATGATTGCATAGTTGTGATACAGTTTTTAAAATGTGATCAGTTCTTTGTACAACAATATCAGTTTTAGAGAAAATACTTCATTCAATCAGTAATATTAGTTAAAAAAACGACTGTCAATGTAATTAGAAATCTACACAGGGCTAACAAACATCAGGACATTACACAGAGCACAGATGATTAATTTCTTCAAATAGATATCAGCTAACACCATTAAAAACAAATAAAAACAAGGAAATAAGCCTTATTTTAATGAATAACATATGTTATGTATGTGACAAATTTGAAGTCATGCAAGTTTCAAGAACACTTACAGTTATCAAGCACAATTATTCAATTAAACTCTATATTTTTTACTTGTTCATCTCAAAACATGAATATTATGACTGAATTAGCAATAGGGTAACATATTAGATTATGGTAAAATTTTTACTTTTGACAGTGTGATTTTCACGAAAAACACACTGCTTCATATTGCCTGATCACACAGCTTTCAAAAACATGTATTTTTGCCTAAATTTGCTTACAAACAAAAATCCTACAGGTAAGTTTCTGACTTAAATTTCATCTTTTTAGGGTTATGTGTGTGACATACTTAATATGGTAGGTTAGAGTAAAAATTTTGAAATGAAAACTACATCAATCAAAAGAGAATACATCATCCTTATACACAAATATAAGTTTTAAGAAGTCATAGCTGGAAAAGAGCAGAATTAAAGGTTCAAAATCCATTTATTTTTTCTACAAATTTTAGGGGTAACATATTAAAACCTCCGTAACACCCTTATGCCCCACTCGCCAGAATGCAAACAAGCTGCAAAATATCCGGGACATAACGGGCTTTCAGAAAAATCATGTCTACAAAATTCCCTAAGGGGGGGGGAGCAAACATGTTCCTGGCCACCGGCCTATTTCTTGTTCATGCTTTATTTCAAACTGGAAGTTACACTGATAAAAAACAAACGTTTGAAAAAATAATGAAAATAAGGGACTTTTCATTTAAAGCTTATGTCTGAACTCGTATATCCTCATTTTTTACAGCGGTAATGTTTGTTCATCCATGCCACGTTTAAAAATTAAAAAAAATGATGAACTTGACACAATCTCATGGTTTGTTTAGATGTGGGCGAAAAGGGCCTTGCCTGCTGCTATACAAAATAGTTTTATTAACATTTATAAGTCAAGTCTCCAAAAGGTTTTTATTTTTATTTTGTAGGGGTTAGGGGAGAATCGTAGGAACTATGTTATATTCCCGCATATGGAATGTCAGGGTAGCTAGCTTAGCAAGTATCTTGAACAATTACAATGTGCTCCAGTCGCTTTAGGAGGTGTGTTATGAAAAATCGAAAGTTTCTGAGATCTCATCAAGAATGGTAGATGTACAGGCGCAGATGACCAGTTTTGACTGTATCTTTGGAGTAAGTCTTGGTCATGTCGTTCTGTGCGATATAGATAACCTCAGTAGAACACTTCAGTAAAAAGACATGTATACATCCCAGGTACAGAGCAACGCGTGTCGCTGACTGTAGAGACACTAGCCAGTTAACGCAGTGACAACGTGTTTGACATGTTGTGGAAGAAGGTCAACGCCCGGTTGAACAGCATGAAAATGAATGATCCACCCAAGAACATAAAACTAATATTGTAGACCAGTCTTGAATCTAAAGCATCTGATTGGCTGAAATGGCGACATGCGCGCCGCCAGTCTAATAAAGGCATCGCCAAGAACAAGCACTATTTACTGCTTCTCACTCTTAGAAACCGATTACAGCTCTCATTACTAGCTACTCAGTTATTTTGTCATTTGAAAAATCAAAGAACTTTCTGAAAATTTACGACACGGTGATAGGGGAAAATCACTACAGCCTGCTAAAAGAGTTGACATGTCGCCAAAACTCAAAGACGTGATTTTTCTGCGTTCCAACATACTTCCTAACGCATTAGCTTTTGTGTACGACATCTACGAGGGGTGTTCATTAAATAATGAAACTACCGTATTATCCCTAATGTTTATTTCTGATGCTGTTTATTTTTACAGTCCCTTTAAAGTACATTCCTCCTCTCTCTACACAGTTGCAGTCGTCTGCACCATTTATCAAATGCTTCAGATACTCTTCTTTAGGTTTCCCCCGTAACTCTGCAATTACTGCTTTTGGCAGGTCTTTGGTATGGTTGTATTTGTTTCCAGCAAAAAGTTCTTTCAGTTTAGGAAATAACCAGAAGTCGCAAGGTGCTAGGTCAGGACTCTAGGCGGGATGAAAGAGAGTTGCAATCCAGTTCTCTGACAGGCTCTGAGTTACGGCCCCTGTTTTATGGGCACTGGCAATGTCATGCAAAATCATAATACTAGAGGTTCCTGTGATTGTGCGGCTGTCATTCAATTTTGAACCACTTGATGCAGTGCATTTTCTCTGTTATATTTACCAGTCATAGTAACTGTTGCTTTTTCTTGTAGAACGTCTACAGCTGATAATTAAGAAAAACAAGCTGTTGACTAAATTGTAAACGTTTCTATATACAATGTTTAAGAAGAAAACTAAAGAAAACAAAGTGTTTTAAATGTAATCGAATTCAACTATGTTACGTATTCTTCCTTGAGGATGTTTTTGTTTACACTTAAATATACCCGACGGATATATCTGTATTTGTTGTTTTGATCTCGTTAAACGTACAATTTTGCATATGTATCGTAAGCATGTGTGAAAACTTTTGTTTAGATAACATTGTGAGTATAAAATATTAATTGTTAAACATTTCTGTGCAAACTCGCTCAGCCTGTCAGACAACTGTGCTTCACATCAAACATAAAGGTGTGGGCTGATGAAAGATATGAACATTAGGAAAACATACAACTATCTTATTAAAAACATGTTTACTGAAAATTAAGTGCAAACATTAAAATGTTATGTTGTTCTCTTATCTCTATTGTTGTTTTTACCCAGTTTCGTACCAGTAATGTTACACACTTCTTAAAGTTCAAATAACCATATACATTAACAACTTGGTGACTAACTAGCTCGGGAGCTGAGTTCAGCGCGGTAATATATACTTTTCTTGCTGGAAATGGACAGTGCAAACACTTAGTTTTAAAAGCATTTAGGTTAACTCTTTATGTGGACAGAGCAAAATTTATCATTATCACTGGTGGCTGACGATGTGAAACCGCAAGCCGTTTCGTTACAAAGACAGGTAAAGGTTTCGTTTCGAGTATTTGTTAACATCTAGCCTGGGCATGCTCGTATATTTTGCATTTCTCCGTGTGGATCTTTGAACTTTGTGGACAGTTACAGAGAAATGGTGAGTTAATTTGTAAAAAAGTGAAGTATGCATATCAGGAATCGCCACACTCACAAAACATAACCTTCCCATGCAGCAAAAAAGAAGAGAGGATGAGAGAGCATGTTTGTTATAAGCATGTCAATTCAAATAAGACGCCACAAACAATTAACGAAAAATAGAACCCTTGGGGTTACCGCCTTGGAATGGTCAGTGGCAAAACAAAATCGCCACTAGGGGTTTAAACCAGGTTTTCTAGGGTGCACCAGCCTCAAACTTGCCTCAACAGGTTCTCATCTCAACAAACAAGCACCAGTTGTCTTGGTGAAATAACTCCAACTCACCCATCAGTTTAACAATGTTGCATGCAAAAGCACACAAACATATAAACATAAGAAGATAATAGCATTGCAAAGCCAATGGGGCGAGGACATGACCGAGACCAGAGCCCCTGGAGTCAAATTATCAAGGAATGAAAGAAACATATCCAGCTTCTAGTTTCTTTAAGGAAAAGAAAAGTAAGTTATGTTTGTGTATGCTATATATTGTACATTGAGTTATTTCTTAAAAATGGCATTCATTATTAGTGTTTAATTACAATCTGTTACATAAAATCCTGTTTATTTGCAAAACGTTATTAAAGTAAGATAAAACAATAAAAAGAGCCACTTGTCAACATATGAGTAAAATTTATTTGTTTCTGCTACAATAAGATGCATGTGTTAATACAAAAACATTATTTAAAAATGTTATTTACATTATTTTTGCGTCTGTGTTTCGCACAGAATGTGTCAAGGTTTTCATACGAAAAACAACAAAGTAGTATGTGTTTTGCTACAAAATCTATTTCTTTTGTTCAACTGGTGTAGATCCAGTTCAATTGGCACAACAGTGCCTTCTGATCAGGATCTGCGTTGTTCACTTCTTGTCCGAAATAACCTCATAAATCATAAAGTCAAAGATTACACAGAACAAGGCAATGGTTGAATGTTTAATAAATGAAAACCGCATAAACATGTACATAATATGCTTATGAATACATAGTATTCGGCATGTAGTGAACTGTCCACGCTTAATGAACATTGTTGCATAAAATACGGAATTCCCTGCCAGAAAATATTGATATTATTAATTCTTATATATTTTTATTGACGTAAATGTAGTAAAATTAGTATGTTCGCGTTACACAGTAGACATAATTTAAACAACTCGTTTAATACCAATGCGAAAATGTCCATCAATTTCTAATTACCTTCCTTCAATAACAAAATATAATTAACTGAACAAAAATGAAAACTTACCAGTTATTATTAATTAAATTTGTTTTTGGCAGGTATAGAAGTAAAACACATTCGTTTAAGTCAAATGATGCAAAGAAATAAGATACAGTAACTTAATTGTCCCCTTTTGCAAATTCCTCCAAATATTTACATTCACTGGCATCCTTGATGTAATAGGATTTTAAGATGATACTTTTGAAAAGTTTTCATTATTACTCAGTTTATATCAAAGACCTTTATAAATTGCGATTTAATTAACATTTTTGTTAATTCTGTGTGTGGAAGACTTTGATTATTATCAGTTATATTCACAAATATTGAAGAGTACACAATTTTACTCATAATCAATGAAAAATATATTATGAAATTATAAGCATGTTGGATAAATTTACTGTATATGTGTATATTCTGAAATCACATCTATCACATCATCTGTTGTTGATTTTTAATCTGGAGCTTAATCATATTGTCCTTTCACACAGATGCTATTCTTTTAATTCATTGAATTGCCGTCAAATAGCCAATGTTTTGCGTGGTCACGATGGCTGATTAATGTCTCTAAACAACACAGTGATTAGTCTGTATTTAAACTGGCTAGCTGGGTAGACTGTATTTTCACAATCCCAGCTCTTAACGAAATCTTATTTTTTCTTCAACGCTGGTGAGATGAGAAAATTAAAACATTGACACTGTAAGGCTGTGTCCGACATCCAGCAGTCAGATTTAACTTCCACACATTTACCAGAATCAAATCCGAGCTCCTTGCACCGGTCTGGGCACGACTTCCAGGCTATGCCGGTCAGACCGCTGCTCCAGCTACTACATCTGGACCACGTGTCCCAACATCCTGACACTGCACATTTTACTGGATGGACAATTGTGGTGAGAAGGAGTGCGCATGCACACAATATGACAACTGAGTTCTTCATGGCGTCTGAAATGGATAACAACAGGGTGGCTAGACACGTGACTTTTAGAATGTCGTGAACACACCAGAATCACTCGCTGCAGGTTGTTTTGTTTTTTTATTATTTCTAAGTAATTTCTGGACCCATTTTGATCAGATAAAGAGCACCGTACTCCTGTTACAAAGCATTCACATCAGTATAATCTTAAATATCAATCCGCTGAGGTTTTCTCAAACATTCAAATGCAATATTGTTTTCTTTGAATGTTAGAGAAAATGACAACCAACTGATATTAAAATGTTAATTTTAATTCGGTGAAAATGCTTTTTAACAAGGGTACGGTGCTCTTTTTCTGATCAAAATCAGTCCAGAAGTTGCTGAGAAGTTACTGAGAAATAAGCAAAAAAACCTACCTGAAGCGAGGACTTTTGGTGTGTGCACGACATTCTAAAAGTCACGTCTCTAGCCATCCTGACAATAAAACAACAGGTAAAAAATAGGGATACATAAAGATCATCCACACATAGTGTAGATCGCTTCAGTCTAAATGAGAAGAAAGGAAAAAACTTGATTCAATATACTAATGTATATCTGTAGACACTAAACCGTTTTTAAAAACGTATTGCATTAACAGTTAAAATATACAGCTTTCTGCGACGAAAAGCCGACATTCCTAAGCTAAAAACCCTTAACGTGGAATAGAGCATTCTTGCAGTTTTGTAGAAATTTAATTTCATTGGTAATCTTTAAAGGAATACTACACATTCGTCAACCAACAGATCCTTCTTTCCAAGAATTTATCAAAAATACAGAAAATGAAAAATGCTTATAATTCCGCTGTCCGCAGAAATGTATGAGTGTCTACAACTGGATTTATGGTCTTCTCCTTTATCTGCCGTCTAATCCTGGATCTACTGTTTCCCTCCATGATCTACTTTATGCTCCAGGATCTACCGTCGGCTCGTGTATCTGTCGTTTGACGGGTTAATTTCGTAAAATTGTTAATTTAGCATACAATGTATATACGTACGACAGCGTTAAATTTTGTACACATTCAACGGATCTTCTGAAACGCAATATCATTACATTCAGTGTCACAGTCATTTTATATGCAATTTGTTGATAAACATATTTTGAATCGGACTATCAAAAACTATTAAATTTGTTTTGACAGTAATGGCCGAGCGGTCACTACACGGAAATTGGTGGTTTTTCAAAATAAGTTGTTTACTTGGTTGTTTCGCCTTTAACTACGGTATTGAACTACTTTATGCTACCTAGAATGTTAACTATATATTTCCTTCATTTAAGGTCACAGTTAACCATATTGATAATCCAAATTCAGTTCAGATATTTGTGAAACCCTATTCATGCTGATACAAAAGTTTGACCAATGTCGCGGGAGAACAACAGTGAAGTCCCAACTTGGGTACATTTGTATGATTGCATATATGTATATGGTGACGCAAGTTCCTGTGATTTTTATATTAATCATACTCGTTTATTAAGGAATAGTTCGTCGTTGTTGGAATTAAATAGGAAGTAAATGCATATATAATATTGGTAGAATGTAAACAGATCTGTAATTGTGGAATTGTTGTATGGAATTAATGTTATATATTATTATTTATTGAGATAATGTAAGAATTAGTTATGAAAAATGAGATATATGTTGGAATGTATTGCAGAAATTGATGAATTTCATCGGTTACCCAAGTGCTACGGTTACAAATTACAATTTAATATTGAAATAGTGTTGTGTTGTGTTGTGTTTAATACAATGTGACGGAGTGAAATGATGGTAGAGTAGATCCTGATGAGAAAGCAAAGATGTGTGGGATGATCTTGACATAAGCTGTTTGCCCATGCAATAAAAATCGTATCTGTCAAATAAAAGAGTTAATCATTGCCTTTGTTTACAGTGATCTTTTACAGATATCAAGATACTATTCAATTAGTAACATACAGTATAGTAAAACAAGAAGACAACGCAATGCAAAGAAACCAAATTGTTTTCTTAAATTTAGCGAAAAAGAGCATAACTATAATACAGTCAAGAGTTATGAAACTGTCTTGAAAATAGCTTTGTTTGTAATGTCAGACAACTGCGGGATGTTGAGTTTCAAAGCTCTTCCTTGAATGGTTATGAGGAAAATGAACTTAAACAAAAAAAATAATGAAATGTTGACGCCTACTGGCCACCAAACAACATACCCCAATCTACTAACATGAGTTTTCCAAAGATAATCTAGTTAATGATACAACCTTGAACAAGGCTCAAACCTTTGACTTTTACAATAAAGCCTAGAAAGATCTATCATACAAATGAACTGCTAGAAAAACTAAGTGGGGGCTCAAACAAAGGATAATAATTAAATTATGGTTATTTTCTCTTTATTTACATCAATCAAATAACAGTGAAATTTAAATATATTTTCATGTAAATATAAACATTTATTGAAGAGTAGCATTAAGTTAAATTCTATTTATTTAACATTTGCGAACCAGACATGTAAATGGTCCTTTAGAATTTATTAATGTGAACATCGGTACACGAACACTCAATTCAATGTAACCATTTCATGGCATTAATGACTTTCCAGTAATTCTAATGTTAAGACCAGTTAATAATTTAATCACTGTGACATTAATAACTGAAAAGAGCTGTCATAGAAGAATAAGACATTTGATATACCGATATGACACTGAAATTCTTAACCCTATACTCCTTGGGATATGCCTGTTATCCATGGCTGAACATGTAGATCAAGATCAGTGCACATCCGTACCATCTGATCAGGATCTGCACTGTTCACTCTTTGGTCAGAAATGTCCTGATGAATCAAAAAGTGAACAGTGCATATCCTGATCAGATGGCATAAAGGGTCAGCTAATCTGGATCTTAACAGTTCGCCCTCACCATTAAAAGATATCTATCAAAAGAAAAGGGTAAAATTTCAATGCCAAATGGTGAATCAGTTTCATATAGACTCCCATCAGAATAACCGATCAGGAAAGATATCCCAAATTGTTCAGTGTAACTGCT
The DNA here is from genome assembly GCA_038501625.1 of Corbicula japonica. NCBI lineage: Eukaryota > Metazoa > Mollusca > Bivalvia > Venerida > Cyrenidae > Corbicula > Corbicula japonica. Next base: position 63,952 of record JAZAYU010000088.1, read on the forward strand.
GCCTAGGTCTAGTCAACATTTCTAGCAACATTTGTCTATAAGGTCCCAGATTAATCACAGATTTGGCTGTCTGCCTTTTTGTTGTGCATGTTTACTGCTGCTTTGCTTTCGTCAACATTTCTCTGGATATAATCAGTCTCTGGATCTGTGCTGTGCCCTCGTAAATCTGAAATATACCACAACAAAATCATGTTAAAATTAAGTTCTGCTTACGAACTTTTAGACTGTGCACAATTATTTGTCTTGTGATGTGTTATATATTTAGGAGTGTAAATATACAAACTGAATGGATAATTTATTGCATTTAACCAGGTTATGAACAATATTTTGGGTTATTTACATTGTGTGCACTTTGGGCTTCACCTTCTTTAAACAAATCAAATATTTTTCACACTCTTATGAACATTACAAACTATTCATTCATTTCTTAACCCTTTCCTAGATATATACACATTACCCATGTGCGACCAGTGTAGATCCAGGATATGCACTGGTCGCATTTTGGTCAGAAATGACCTAATGAATCAAAAAGCAAACAGTTTAGATCCTGATCAGACGGCACTGATGTGATGGCTGATCTGGATCTAAACTGTTCGCCCTAGCAATAAAGGTGTATCTATACAGGAAAGGGTTAAGAAAACCCCTCTTTACCCTTTACACTATTTATTCAGGTTTTATCATGTGTACAACCAGTGTAGATCCAGATCATCTATGTCATCTACACTTGGGCCCAAGATCATAAAACTAAGTTTTGAGATCAGTCTCAAATCTCAAGGATCCGATTGGCTGGCGACTGGTCGCCATTTCAGCCAATCAGATGCTTGAGATTTGAGACTGATCTCCAGATTTTGTTTTATGATCTTGGGCATTGGTCAGAAATAACCTAATGAATCTAAAAGCAAACAATGTAGATCATGGATAGAGAACATGGATGTGCCGGCTGATCTAAATTGACACTGTTTGCCCATTGGATAACAACCACATCCCATGGAGTAAAAGGTTAAACAAAGAATTCAATATTTAAAGTGTAGAAAATCTAATCTAAATAACATTGAAAATGAAATATGTTGCAGTATTAAAACTAACAATACTGCAGACTGTCTTCTAAATAAAGGAATACAACTTTTCCTCATATATCTACTGTATATAGGAAAGTGAATATTAAAATACTGAAATCATTCTTAATCCTGAATGTTCAAGAAAAGCAGTACAGATGAACTGATTTATTTACCTACCATAATCACCCATTGGTCAGTTGATCCAGAGATTATTCACTGATTAAACTAACAATTAAATTTTAATACACTGGTCGCCTCTCAGTCAGAAAAAACTGAATGAAGCAAACAATATAGATACTGACTAAAGGGCACAGATGTGCCACCTGATCTGGATCTACACTGAACATGAGATAACTAACTGCTTTATCTCATGGAGAAAAGAGTAGGTAATAAAAACTCTATCAACTTGGAAACCCAAGACTCCAAAGTCAGACCTGATATGTGAGCAATAGAATCTTAATATACATGCTTACTATGCAATGATCTCCTGGACCAACACTTTTTCTTTGTTTATATTTTGTTATACATAATTTCTTAGTAGCTAATTCCTGGGAACTTACCTGGTAGATTTTAGCATCTCTCATCAGTTTTTCTACAGGGTAATCTGTGTTGAAACCATTTCCACCAAAGATCTGCAAGCAACAAACATGTAAGTTAACTCTAGAAGCATTTCAAACCTAAATTATTACACTTATCTTCCACTTAACTGCCTCACACTGTTTTCATTTTAGCAATAAAAAAATTGTGGGTGTGGCTAGCTACTACATAAGATGCCCACAAATTATTAGCATCTGCTAAAGTGTTCCATCTTTTGTCCTGTCACCATCACAGTTCAAAACTAGAATGTGTCCTCAGACCCCACTGCTGTAACAAAATTTGAATAACAAAGGGCCATAACTCTGGTAAAAATGGTCGCAGGAAAAGATCCTTTCTTTATGATCATCTACACATCCAGCTTTATCATCTGTGCAGGTTTGAAAGAAATCCACCTTATACGTGTAGTTAAGGATGACACAAGATGGACTGACGTACGGACGTTCCCACAGATGGACATTTGTTGGGTATTTCTTTTGTTTAAAACTACCCAACAAGCAAAAAATGTACCCAATTAGTCACAACGGAATGAATGGAAATGTGTGTTGATTAAGCACTTAATTGGTATTTTGGTACCTAACAATTGCCTAGCAGTGTGCTCGGACAGACGAACATATAGACAAACGGGTGCAATTCTATATGCCACCCACTTTGTGGGGGCATATCCAGTTATATCAATAATACTTCTCACAATGTTAGTAAGAAAAGAGAATATATAGGTGGGTAAATATAAGAACAAATTAATTTATTATGTTCATGAGGATAGGAAATATTTTAGTTGCTTAAAGATATCATGAACTCCTTAGGACTTCATACACTATACAACTAAACTGTTTTCCAAACCCTCATGATCGCAATTGAAATAATCCCCAAGCACATGAAGCAAGCCTTGTGAAAAATTTATACAACATCCAAGCCTGAATTTTGCTTTGGTGACTTTTACATATACATGTTATACACCCCATTAAGGAATTTTGCTTGATCAATTAACAATTTTCATAAAATCAGTAATAAAATAAAACACACCTTCTTCTAAACTTATCACTTAAATTACAAAGTACAACATATATCACATCTGTAACCAGTGTAGATCCTGGTCTGAAGGTTATAAAGCTGAGATTGGAAACCAGTCTCAAATCTCAAGCATCTGATTGGCTGAAATGGCGACTGGTCGCCATTTCAGCCAATCAGATGCTTGAGATTTGAGACTGGTTTCCATGCTCAGTTTGATAACCTTGGGCACAGATTATCCTGTGATACATGTGCAGTCTGATCAGAATCTACGTTTACACTATTAACAATTAAGTAAATGTATTTTTGTAGTACTCCACTTAACAATCAATAAAATGGCTAATAATGAAAGAAATGCACATCTATGATATTTAATTCTGGGCTGATGAGTTAAATACTATATAGCGCTTAATATTGGCGGTGTCAAATTTTGGCGTATTTTTAAGTGTTTTATATTGGCGGGGTCATAAATTGTAGCAAACAAACCAGACTGCCAAAATAAAACCCTTGATGAAAAATCGCAGGTCTAAAATTGGTGTTAACGCGGATCGTAAAAATAAAACATTTACATTCAATATTCAACACAACATTATTTTAATACCAGTGTAAAAACATTATCACAGCTACCTAATAATAGATTGCTTTGTTTGATTCACAACATATTCTTATTATATTATTTTGTATCAAACTGAGAAAATTGCAACATAATATGTGCTAGTGTGTCATAGTTGTCTACCTTCCAGATATTAAAATGACGGTGTTATTAATTAACAGTGATTTATATTGGCGCAACTGACCTTGACCGCCAATATAGCCAAAATTAAACCCCCGCCAAAATAAGAACTTATACAGTACGTGTATGTCATCAAACTTGAAACAATAGAATCCCTATCTGATTAAGCACAAACTGAAAGAAATTTCTTTAACTGGAAGGTACTGATTGTTACTGAATTGTACTAAGAGATCAAAAAGGCAGCACTGACCCTTTACTCCTTAGATACACCTTCATTGCATAGGTGAACAGTGTAGATCCAGATCTGTGACATCTGATCAGGATCTAAAATTTTCACTTTTAGATTTATTAGGTTATTTCTGACCAATATGTGACCAATGCAGATCCAGATCAGTGAACACTGATGCACAGCTGATCTTGATCTACACTGGTCTCGCATGCAGTAAACCATACATGAAGTAAGGGGATTATACTGTCAGGTTACCTGCACAGCATCTGCTGCCACTTTGTTAGCAACGTCGCCCGCCATACATTTAGCAATTGAAGCATAGTATGTGTTTCTACGTCCTTGGTCGATTTCCCACGCTGACCTGTACATTGCTAGACGAGAGGCCTCAATACCGATTGCCATGTCTGCTAGCATAAATGCCACTGCCTGGTGCTGCAAAATATATACAGAATATTTTGTTTTCCCAGTCTAATACAGAAATAGGTTTCTGTTTCACAAAGTAACCTCATGAATTTGTATTTTACTCATGATTTAGCAAGTTTCATCTGAAGCAAACAGGTTCAAGAATTCTTTAAACATCAGATGACAGAGTATAAATATCTTGTGCATCTGCAAGGTTTAGATGTTAACATATTTTACTTTATCCTTCTATTCTACTTTTTTATCCACTCATTTTTTACAGTAGGATTGTAATTTCATGGACTTCTCTTGTTGTCATAGTATTAATAGCTGGGTACTGCGAGTAAAAAACATACTGAGTAATACCACGGAATATGCAAGATTCTGAGGTAAATACCATGGTATACCCCAATCTTACCTATGCATTGTCCAGCTTATATATTGGTTAATAAAAAAGATAATAAATGGTAAACAGGACTGTATTTATTACAAATAATAACATTCTGACTAGAAGAAAAATGTGCCCATATTGCCAATTTTGCCGTTTCGTTTCTCACCAGCATGAAATGCAAGGGCGATGCATGTTTTCATGTAAACACAAGGCGCTCTTGATTAAAATTAACTCAACACAACTTGTTGTTAAATTGGCCATACTGCAGTGCATTCATGGCTTTTATGTGAGCACTTCTCTAGATCAATTTAACCCTTTCCTGTACAGATACACCTTTATTGCTAGGGCGAACAGTTTAGATCCAGATCAGCCGGCACATCTGTGCCGTCTGATCAGGATCTAAACTGTTCGCTTTTTGATTCATTAGGTTATTTCTGACCAAATGCGACCAGTGCAGATCCTGATCAGACGGCACGGATGTGCCGGCTGATCTGGATCTACACTGGTCGCACATGCGTAAAAATGCGTATATATCCAGGAAAGGGTTAAAACAATTGCTAGACAAATTATATGAATCAAGATCGTCTTTTAGTTGACCTAAAAATATTTCATTATACATTTCACTGGCCAGATTAATATAGAGAAGTGTGAGGCTGAGATGGTATGGACTAGAGCTGACTGTCGACTTGGTTAAGTAATTATAAATTTATCAAAAACAAAATTAAGGAGAACTGTTTATTTTTGGACGCAAAATGGGAAACTCCGAGAATATTTCCAAGTGAAAAACAAAAAGGATTATTCTGAAACTAGACTGTGTCCACAGGACACTGATGCCCCCACTGCTGCAATAACATTTGTTACAAAATTTTGTACCAGGTATTAACAACATGTGGTGATCATGATTAGTAAATGAGGAGTAAGTGCCACAAAATTTAATAACTAACATAAACAAAAGGCCATAACTCTGGTGAAAATTGTTGCAAGACAATGTCCTTTACAACAATCTTCACATCATGTCTAATCATCTGTGCAAGTTTGAAAGAAATCAGCCAAATAGAAAATGTGAAGTTGATGCCACAAAATTTTGTAAGTGAAATAAACAAAGGGCCATAACTGTAGTAAAAATGGCAGCAGAAAAAAATCTTTTTTTTATGATCATCTACCCAGCCATCTTGATCATGTGTGCAAGTTAGAAAGAAATCTGTCCAAAAGTAAATGAGGAGTTGATGCCACAAGATATTATTACTGAAAAAAAACAAAGGGCCATAACTCTGGTAAAAATGGTCGCAGGAAAAAATCCTTTCTTCACGAACATCTACACATCCTGCTTCATCATCTGTGCATGTTTGCAAGGAATCTGCCCTGTAGTTTAGGAGGAGTTGATGCCACAAGATTTAATTACTGAAATTAACGAAGGGCCATAACTCTGGTAAAAACGGTCACAGGAAAAAATCCTTTCTTTACGATCATCAAAATATCCTGCTTCATCATCTGTGCAAGTTCGCAAGAAATCAGCCTTATAGTTTTGGAGGAGTTGATGCCACAAGATTTAATTACTGAAATTAACAAAGGGCCATAACTCTGGTAAAAATGGTCGCAGGAAAAAATCCTTTCTTTACGATCATCTACACATCCTGCTTCATCATCTGTGCAAGTTCGCAAGAAATCTGCCTTATAGTTTTGGAGGAGTTGACGCCACAAGATTTAATAAATGAATATAACAAAGGGCCATAACTCTGGTAAAAATGGTCGCAGGAAGAAATCCTTTCTTCACGATTATCTACACATCCTGCTTCATCATCTGTGCAAGTTTGCAAGAAATCTGCCTTGTAGTTTAGGAGGAGTTGACGCCACAAGATTTAATAACTGAAATTTTCAAAGGGCCATAACTCTGGTAAAAATGGTCGCAGGAAAAAATCCTTTCTTTACGATCATCTACACATCCTGCTTGATCATCTGTGCAAGTTTGAAAGAAATCCACCTTATAGTTTAGGAGGAGTTGATGCCACAAGATTTGGGGACGTATGGACGTACGTATGGACGGACGGACGAGTGCAACTCTATATGCCTCCCACTTTGTGGGGGCATAAAAAAAAACAACAGTATTTTGGATGATACTGCAATATCATACAGCGGGACTTTTTACCATGTTAACCAGTTTACTGGTAATACCGCGCACTTCTACTCATTGTGCAAAAACATCAAAGCTCATGACCCATCTTAACAGCATATAATTTTGTTTGATTGTGAAAACATTTGATGTACCAGTAGTCAGAGTTTCGGATAAGAGGGGTATTTGCTGAAATTTTGGTGGAAATAAGGATCTTCATCTTCACTAATTGCTTTTAGATTTAAAAGGTAAATTCTGGCAAAAAAGCTTAAAGTGTAGATTTCATCAAGCTGCAGAGATGTTCAGACAGATCTAGATATGAACTGTGTGCCCAAGGGATAAAATCCATATCCCATTTGGTAAATGGTAAAGGGTTAAAGAAAAATTCAATACTTACCTCACAGATAAATTTGCCGAAGGTTTTCCTCTCCATGGAGTATTTCATGGCCTCTTCCATGGCTCTCTGTGCCAGACCTACGGCTCCTGCTGCCACCTACAACAACAGAAACTCATACATATGTTGGATTGTTTTGTGGGTTTAAAATTTGTTTGTACCTTCTCTGATGTCATTATATTTCGCGCTGGTTTAATTTTAGAGTATTTCCCAATACTCTAAGATGTGTGCGAAATCAGACCCAAGCCAAAATTAACAACATAATATGATATCCTTTAGGAGCAATACAACTGTACGAATTTATGTCCACGCGAAAATGCCAATTGTGCAATATGAGCAAAATTTAGTCCCCGTGAAATAAAATAATACCAAAGTATGTACTGATTGTGTGCTGACTTGGGCCCAAAATCATAAACCAGTCTCTGACTCCAGTTCGTGATTGGTCAGTGAAATGAATGATCTAAAATTCTTCCAATCAGCTGTTAAGGATTGGAGACTGGTCTCGAGTCTTCCAATGCCATTTAATGATCCTTGGGCAGCGTACTGACTAAATGACATATTACTGAGGAATCATTTGATTTCAGGAGGACGAAGTTTTAAAGAAAGGCCACAAATGATATTTTCACATGGGCAGCAATGGGGGCCTACCGATATACACAGTTACCTCCCATTGAGAGTAGCTTCCCTTGCTGATTGGGTAGTTCCGGTTTAGAGGCGGTAATAAGCGTAGCGTTAGAAGTGCATTTTTTAAGTTAAAGTTCACTGTCGACTTACCAAAAATGTGAAACAGGCATATCAGGAATAACCATCATCTTTGTAAAATGATTTTAAATAACTAAATGCAACTTTACCTATTTACGTAACTTTATCCTTTTAAATTTTATTTATTCGCAGGCATAAAAATAAGGGCCTATAGCTTTTTATTTTTCAGTCAATCACCACTAAGTCATGCAAACAACGTTATTTAAGAAAAGGGCCTGGTGTTTTATGACCATGTTACGTAATCAGGATCTTACCAGCTGGAGGTGTGATAAAGGTCTTTTGAAGTTAAGTTGTAGATTTATAAGAGGTTGAAAAAGTTGCTTGTTAGGGGAAAAGTGTTGTTTTAAGAAACTGAATAGGGATTAAATATTCTAATTAATTGTCACATAGTTGTTTGACACTCGAGAATTGTTTATTTGATTTTGGCAACTTAAAGTTCTCCGAACTGAACAAATTAAAATAGCCATCTGAAAAGTTTTACACAAAAATATATTTATTTAATGAATTAAAATGTATTGTAAAACTAAATAAACTAAAATAAAAAAGGAAGAGAAAAAGCATGACAACATTACGAAACCTTGTTTGAATATGTTTGAATTGGTATAAGAGTAAGAAAGAACTTTTTGAAAAAGAAAGAGCAGTATATTGAAAAATACGTCAATACGAACATGAAAAAAAATCTGTAAACCCAATGGGGTGCTTTTAATTTGTAGAAAAAGGCTCGGGTTGTTTGTTTGTTGTTTTTTTTTAAATATTAAACTCCTTAAAAATGTTTCATTTGGGCCTGAAAGAACATGCATAAAAGGAAACGGGCGTTTTATTTGCGGGCTTCAAAATTTAACTTATAAATTTTACCATTAGTCTAAGTTTTTTCTAACTTTTCTTTTATTAAATTCTGCCTTTTTGAGCATAAAAATGTGTATTTTTTTACTCTTTATTACATAACGATGTTAAACACAAACCTATCCAACGTATTGCAACGGTTAGAAAAGAAATATTATGCGCTGCTCTATAAAAACTATATATTTTTCCATTCAGTATGTAATAATCAAAGTGATTATCAAACGTTTTTATGCATAATGCTGATCTCTGACCGACCAGACCTTATTAAAACTTATTTGAAAGGACCACGGATGACTACTGCATGTCTGTTAAAAATCAGACCGGAACTACCCAGTAACAGGTGCGCGTTGCAAAGGGAGGTAACTTAGGACAGAATATTGAGATAACTCTGTATATCAGTAGGCCCCCATTTCCTGCAATTATACGATTCTCATGAGATAGGCTTTTAAATTTTGCTGGGTTCAATTTCTTGCACTTTCCCTAGTGCAAAATATGCAGAAATTAAACCAACACACAATATAATGATATTCTGTACTTGTAAATAACACCACTATATTTTAGGTAAGATAACTGACAGTCTTTTGCTGACAGTCTTTTGTATTAATTATTTATAACTATAATTTAATGCATGTCTGAAATGATTTGGTTCATAATGAATTCTTACAAAAAAATTTTACTTCAATCTATGATATCAATGAAGATAAAATCAATGTTGAGAATCTGTGCCTTCACATTACATCATTTGTCTGACAGATTTGTTTGTCTATGCTGCTTCTCTATTCACAGCTGATTCCATACATCATTTGTGTATACTGCATATATTTATCAGTGAAATGGGACCCATGATTTGTATAACATTATTTAACCCATCCCCCATATATAAGTATTTTTATGCATGTGCGACCAGTGTAGATCCAGATCAACTGGCACATTCGTTCTGTCTGATCAGGATCTGCACTGGTCGCATTTTGGTCAGAAATAACATAACAAATCAAAAAGCGAACAGTTTAGATCCTGATCTGCCGGATTATCTTGATCTTAACTGTTCGCCCATGCAAATAAGGTATATCTATGGAGGAAATGGTTAATTTAATCCTTTGCTATCGGATTAGGAACTATTTATATCCCATGTACAACCAGTGTATATCCAGCCTTTGCTATCTGATTAGGAACTATTTATATCCCATGTACAACCAGTGTATATCCAGCCTTTGCTATCTGATTAGGAACTATTTATATCCCATGTACAACCAGTGTATATCCAGCCTTTGCTACCTGATTAGGAACTATTTATATCCCATGTACAACCAGTGTATATCCAGCCTTTGCTACCTGATTAGGAACTATTTATATCCCATGTACAACCAGTGTATATCCAGCCTTTGCTATCTGATTATGAACTATTTATATCCCATGTACAGCCAGTGTATATCCAGCCTTCGCTACCTGATTAGGAACTATTTATATCCCATGTACAGCCAGTGTATATCCAGCCTTTGCTACCTGATTAGGAACTATTTATATCCCATGTACAACCAGTGTATATCCAGCCTTTGCTATCTGATTAGGAACTATTTATATCCCATGTACAACCAGTGTATATCCAGCCTTTGCTATCTGATTAGGAACTATTTATATCCCATGTACAACCAGTGTATATCCAGCCTTTGCTACCTGATTAGGAACTATTTATATCCCATGTACAACCAGTGTATATCCAGCCTTTGCTACCTGATTAGGAACTATTTATATCCCATGTACAACCAGTGTATATCCAGCCTTTGCTATCTGATTAGGAACTATTTATATCCCATGTACAGCCAGTGTATATCCAGCCTTCGCTACCTGATTAGGAACTATTTATATCCCATGTACAGCCAGTGTATATCCAGCCTTCGCTACCTGATTAGGAACTATTTATATCCCATCTACAACCAGTGTATATCCAGCCTTTGCTACCTGATTAGGAACTATTTATATCCCATCTACAACCAGTGTATATCCAGCCTTTGCTACCTGATTAGGAACTATTTATATCCCATGTACAGCCAGTGTATATCCAGCCTTTGCTACCTGATTAGGAACTATTTATATCCCATGTACAGCCAGTGTATATCCAGCCTTTGCTACCTGATTTGGAACTATTTATATCCCATGTACAACCAGTGTATATCCAGCCTTTGCTACCTGATTAGGAACTATTTATATCCCATGTACAGCCAGTGTATATCCAGCCTTTGCTACCTGATTAGGACCTATTTATATCCCATTTACAGCCAGTGTATATCCAGCCTTTGCTACCTGATTAGGAACTATTTATATCCCATGTACAACCAGTGTATATCCAGCCTTTGCTACCTGATTAGGAACTATTTATATCCCATGTACAACCAGTGTATATCCAGCATTTGCTACCTGATTAGGAACTATTTATATCCCATGTACAACCAGTGTATATCCAGCATTTGCTACCTGATTAGGAACTATTTATATCCCATGTACAACCAGTGTATATCCAGCCTTTGCTACCTGATTAGGAACTATTTATATCCCATGTACAACCTGTGTATATCCAGCCTTTGCTAACTGATTAGGAACTATTTATATCCCATGTACAGCCAGTATATATCCAGCCTTTGCTACCTGATTAGGAACTATTTATATCCCATGTACAGCCAGTGTATATCCAGCCTTTGCTACCTGATTAGGAACTATTTATATCCCAAGTACAACCAGTGTATATCCAGCCTTTGCTACCTGATTAGGAACTATTTATATCCCATGTACAGCCAGTGTATATCCAGCCTTTGCTACCTGATTAGGAACTATTTATATCCCATGTACAACCAGTGTATATCCAGCCTTTGCTACCTGATTAGGAACTATTTATATCCCATGTACAACCAGTGTATATCCAGCCTTTGCTACCTGATTAGGAACTATTTATATCCCATGTACAACCAGTGTATATCCAGCCTTTGCTATCTGATTAGGAACTATTTATATCCCATGTACAACCAGTGTATATCCAGCCTTTGCTACCTGATTAGGAACTATTTATATCCCATGTACAACTAGTGTATATCCAGCCTTTGCTCTCTGATTAGGAACTATTTATATCCCATGTACAACCAGCGTATATCCAGCCTTTGCTATCTGATTAGGAACTATTTATATCCCATCTACAACCAGCGTATATCCAGCCTTTGCTACCTGATTAGGAACTATTTATATCCCATGTACAGCCAGTGTATATCCAGCCTTTGCTACCTGATTAGGAACTATTTATATCCCATGTACAACCAGTGTATATCCAGCATTTGCTACCTGATTAGGAACTATTTATATCCCATGTACAACCAGTGTATATCCAGCCTTTGCTACCTGATTAGGAACTATTTATATCCCATGTACAACCTGTGTATATCCAGCCTTTGCTAACTGATTAGGAACTATTTATATCCCATGTACAACCAGTGTATATCCAGCCTTTGCTATCTGATTAGGAACTATTTATATCCCATGTACAGCCAGTGTATATCCAGCCTTCGCTACCTGATTAGGAACTATTTATATCCCATGTACAACCAGTGTATATCCAGCCTTTGCTACCTGATTAGGAACTATTTATATCCCATGTACAGCCAGTGTATATCCAGCCTTTGCTACCTGATTAGGAACTATTTATATCCCAAGTACAACCAGTGTATATCCAGCCTTTGCTACCTGATTAGGAACTATTTATATCCCATGTACAGCCAGTGTATATCCAGCCTTTGCTACCTGATTAGGAACTATTTATATCCCATGTACAACCAGTGTATATCCAGCATTTGCTACCTGATTAGGAACTATTTATATCCCATGTACAACCAGTGTATATCCAGCCTTTGCTACCTGATTAGGAACTATTTATATCCCATGTACAACCTGTGTATATCCAGCCTTTGCTAACTGATTAGGAACTATTTATATCCCATGTACAACCAGTGTATATCCAGCCTTTGCTATCTGATTAGGAACTATTTATATCCCATGTACAGCCAGTGTATATCCAGCCTTCGCTACCTGATTAGGAACTATTTATATCCCATGTACAGCCAGTGTATATCCAGCCTTCGCTACCTGATTAGGAACTATTTATATCCCATCTACAACCAGTGTATATCCAGCCTTTGCTACCTGATTAGGAACTATTTATATCCCATCTACAACCAGTGTATATCCAGCCTTTGCTACCTGATTAGGAACTATTTATATCCCATGTACAGCCAGTGTATATCCAGCCTTTGCTACCTGATTAGGAACTATTTATATCCCATGTACAGCCAGTGTATATCCAGCCTTTGCTACCTGATTTGGAACTATTTATATCCCATGTACAACCAGTGTATATCCAGCCTTTGCTACCTGATTAGGAACTATTTATATCCCATGTACAGCCAGTGTATATCCAGCCTTTGCTACCTGATTAGGACCTATTTATATCCCATTTACAGCCAGTGTATATCCAGCCTTTGCTACCTGATTAGGAACTATTTATATCCCATGTACAACCAGTGTATATCCAGCCTTTGCTACCTGATTAGGAACTATTTATATCCCATGTACAACCAGTGTATATCCAGCATTTGCTACCTGATTAGGAACTATTTATATCCCATGTACAACCAGTGTATATCCAGCATTTGCTACCTGATTAGGAACTATTTATATCCCATGTACAACCAGTGTATATCCAGCCTTTGCTACCTGATTAGGAACTATTTATATCCCATGTACAACCTGTGTATATCCAGCCTTTGCTAACTGATTAGGAACTATTTATATCCCATGTACAGCCAGTATATATCCAGCCTTTGCTACCTGATTAGGAACTATTTATATCCCATGTACAGCCAGTGTATATCCAGCCTTTGCTACCTGATTAGGAACTATTTATATCCCAAGTACAACCAGTGTATATCCAGCCTTTGCTACCTGATTAGGAACTATTTATATCCCATGTACAGCCAGTGTATATCCAGCCTTTGCTACCTGATTAGGAACTATTTATATCCCATGTACAACCAGTGTATATCCAGCCTTTGCTACCTGATTAGGAACTATTTATATCCCATGTACAACCAGTGTATATCCAGCCTTTGCTACCTGATTAGGAACTATTTATATCCCATGTACAACCAGTGTATATCCAGCCTTTGCTATCTGATTAGGAACTATTTATATCCCATGTACAACCAGTGTATATCCAGCCTTTGCTACCTGATTAGGAACTATTTATATCCCATGTACAACTAGTGTATATCCAGCCTTTGCTATCTGATTAGGAACTATTCTTGTTGCTTTTTAGATTTTTATGGTTAACTCTGACCAAGGAGTGAACTGTGTAGATCCTGATCCTGTGCCCAAGGTTATAAAACTGAGCATGGAAACCAGTCTCAAATCTCAAGCATCTGATTGGCTGAAATGGCGACCAGTCGCCATTTCAGCCAATCAGATGCTTGAGATTTGAGACTGGTTTCCAATCTCAGCTTTATAACCTTCAGCCCTGATCGGAGTATTAATATGTGCAGGTTGATTTGGATGTACAGTGGTAGAACATGGAATACAAGTGGAAAATATATATAATACGTATAAAACAATTATCCAAGGAGTACTAAGCTAAATTTTTCTTTTCCCCAATTAAAGTTTACATCTATAGAGAAAAGTTTAGGCTGAATCAGGTAAGCTTTTACTTATTCTTTTAATTGTTACAATATCTGGAAATAACTTACAATTATTTATTATTTTTTTATAATAAAAAGTGATTGTAACAATATAATGGTAATGTTACCAACAAATGCATAACAACAAATGTCTACTGCTCAACTTTATGAGGTAATTTCAAGAATTGACGTCTTTTCCCCAAGAGGGACCCCATTAACAACACTGACTTACTGGTGGTCTTGTTTTGTCAAAAGCTCCCATAGCAATCTTGAAGCCAATTCCCTCTGTGCCGAGAACATTCTGTAATATAAACAAAATCAAACAGATTTAAAAGGAATATTTAATGTTGTTCTACATAGACACACCTTTATTGCCTGGGCGAACAGTTTAGATTCAGATCAGCCGGCACATCCTTGCCGTCTGATCAAGATCTAAACTGTTTGCTTATTGATTCATTAAGTTATTTCTGACAAAATGCGAACAGTGCAGATCCTGATCAGACGACATGGATGTGCCGGCTGATCTTAATCTACACTGGTCGCACATGCGTAAAAATGCGTATTTATGGAGTAAAGGGTTAAATTTGTTCTACAGCAACTCAAGCACCAAGTAGATTTTTATTTATATAGTTGCTAATATTGGATACTTTAAACCACTTTTAAAGAGTTTAATTAATGATGCTTTTGGCTGGATATAGTACAATTTACAATGATGCCAGGCTGTTTCTTCCTTTTTCATATTTGTGAATAATATCAACAACCCTTATTTCAAATTAACTCAAATTCATCTTTCCACAAAAAACAACAACCCAGGATAGTGAACTTTAGAATTATAGACATGTCATTTAAAAGTAACTTTCAGTAACTGAATTTCATCATATATCATATGGTACAGAACTGTTTAAAGTACCGGTAGCATATTTTGGATGCATCAATCTTTCAGATATATTAGTTTATGCACAATATTTATGAATTTGTTAAAAACACTACTTGCACATATTAGCAAAAATAAATTGAATGCAAACATGAACAATTCTACAGTAAACCAATTGCGTCCTTCATGTCCTTTGCAGTCAGAAAACTTGTTGTTATAGGCCAAAATATGCAGCATCAACATCATAAGCAAGCAAAGGTCACAAGGATTTATATTCTTGTGTTAAACTCTTTACTCCAAGAGAAACAGCTAATATCTAATGTGCAACCAGTGTAGATCCAGATCAGACTACACAATGTGCAGTTTCAACAGGATCTTCACTTCTTGCTGTTACTAGGATACCTGGCCAAGATGCAAACAGTGTAGATTGATTAGACTGTATGGATTTGCAGGTTCACTTGGATCTACAATGGTCAACATTTTGATATGGGAATTATCTACAAGGAAAAGATCACACAAACATTACCTCAGCAGGTACAACAACATCTTCAAAGGTGATCCCTCTTGTGTCAGAAGCCCTCTGGCCCATGTTTATTTCTTTCCTTCCTCGTGTGATTCCTGGGGTATTGGCCTCAACAATAAAACCTGTAAATTCAAACAACATGAACAGGATAATCAATGTAAAATGCATGACATTTTCATAATTACCTGTTTATACTCTATCACAAATTAATATAAAACATGTTTAAATCATAAAATAATTTTGGACATAACACAATTACATTCTGCAATTTTATTAGGAATAGAAATCACCTTCCACATAACATGTTAAATTCTTTACTCTATGGGATACAGCTTATATCCAACGGGAGAACTGGGCTGAAGGTTATAAAACTGAGACTGGAAACCAGTCTTAAATCTCAAGCATCTGATTGGCTGAAATGGCGACCAGTCGCCATTTCAGCCAATCAGATGCTTGAGATTTGAGACTGGTTTCCATGCTCAGTTTTATAACCTTGGGCACAGTGTAGATCCTGAACAGCCTCAAACATCAATGAAGTCTGATCAAGATCTATACTGGTTACTTCTTGGTAGGTAATATTCTAAGGAATCTAAAAGTGAGTAGTGTACACTGCACATAACAGATTTATCATGGATTAATCCTTCTTTGCCTTCTTTGCCTTGACACCTTTATTGCATGGGCTAACAGTGTAGATCCAGATCATCCAGCACATCTGTGCTGTCTGATTAGGATCTGCATTGTTCCCTTTTAGGTCAGAAATAACTCCATATGTCTAAAAGAACTGTGCAGATCCTGTGGACCCGTGTCCATTCAAATCACCTGGCAAATCTTACATTCTGGTTAGGAGTTATTCAGCAGATACTATTCCCCTCTTGTACAGAAATAATTAATCTAATAGTCCACATTGTAGATCTTGATCAGACTGCATAGATGTGAATTCTGATCTGGATCAACAATATTCACAGAAAGGATATGAATGTGTACCCAAATGGTAAACAATTAAGCCTTGTTGTGAATTCGAACAGATCACTTTTCAACATCCAAGGTTCAACATTCTAACATCAATAATTGTCCTGTAATCCAGATAATTAAAACTGTGATTGGAGACCTGTCTCCACACTAAGCAACTGATTGGTTGTTATAGAGACACAACAGGAATTCAGCCAATCAAATGCTAAGGATTAGATACTGATATTATAATTACTGTTTTAAGACTGCATGTTACATAATTCTGCATCATAGATTTTTTTTAATAACAACTGAACCTAAGATCAAAAAGCTGAGCCTGGACACCAGTCTTCAATCTCCAGGTCTGACTGGTTCAAACTGAGACCAGTCTCCTAGTACTGTGGTATCATTTTATTTTTTTAGGGTAATTTTTTTTATGCAAATGCATGAATGGTGGCCTACTGATATACTGAGTTACCTCCCATTGAGAGTGGTTTCCCTTGCTGATTGGGTAGTTCCGGTTTAAAAGCGGTAATAAAGCTTAGCATTAAAAGTATAAACAAGAGCCATGTTACACATGGTCAATCCCCCCACCGGAAAAAAGTTACCTGAAGGTTGTTCTTTCGTATATTATACCTGAAGAGGAAATCCTTTTAAGTTTTGGAGTTATGCTTCAGACAAAATTTATCAAGTAATTCTGATAAAGTGGAATAACTCTAAAAATAGGCAAGGTAGAGTTATTGTTCTTGCACACTGCACTACCTAGCTATGTGCTCTGTCAGTTTATGAAGCTTTAATAAAATCCCTCCAGTAGTTTTGGAGTTATACTCCGGACAAAATTTATCAAGTAAATATGATGAAGAGGAATAACTCTAAAAATAGGCAAGATAGAGTTATTGTTCTTGCACACTGCGCTACCTACCAATGTGCTCTGTCAGTATATGAAATTTGAATAAAATCCCTCAAGTTGTTTTGGAGTTATGCTCCGGACAAAATTTATCAAGTAAATCTGATAACGAGGAAAAACTCTACAAAAGGCAAGGTAGAGTGTTTGGACTTGCACAATGTACTACCTACCAATGTGCTCTGTCAGTGTAAAAAGTTTGAATAAAATCCCTCAAGTAGTTTTTGATTTATGCTCTGGAAAAAATGTATCAAGTAAATGTGATAAAGGGGAATAACTCTAAACAAGAGGGCCATGATGGCCCTGTATCGCTCACCTGAGTACAAAAGTACTTTCAGCTTTACCCCAGGGCCAACATTTAAATAATGCTGGTAAAGGGTCTCTTTACTATACTCAACACGAAATATCTAAGGTCTAGTCGCATTAGTTTCAGAGAAAAATGATAATTTATGTTTTCCTATATAAATCAATGCAAACTAAGAGAACCCTGGGGCGTGGCCAATTTTGGCTCAGGGGACATAATTTAAACAAACTTGGAAGATATCCACTAGACAATGCTAAATACTATATATCTAAGCTGAAGGCATTGAGGTTTCCAGTAAGAAGAATTTTAAAAATTGCCCTTTTTACATATTAAGGACCCCCGCGGCGGAGCCAATATTGACCCCAGGGCTAACATTTAAACAATGTTGGTAAAGGGTCTCTTCACAATACTCAACACCAAATATCTAAGGTCTAGTCCTATAAGTTTTGGAGAAAAATGATTTTACATGTTTTTCCTACATAACTATAATGTAAACCAAGAGAACTTTAGGGCATGGCAGATTTTGGCCCAGGGGACATAATTTGAACAATCATTGTAGAGTTCCACTAGAGGGTGCTAAATGCCAAATATCTAAGCTCTAGGCCTTGTGGTTTCAGACAAGAAGATTTTTAAAGTTTTTCCTATATAAGTCTATGTAAAATGAAGTGACCCCTGGGGCGGGGCCAATTTTGACCCCAGGGAAATAATTTGAACAATCTTTGTAGAGTTCCACTAGAGGATGCTAAATGCCAAATATCTAAGCTCTATGCCTTGTGGTTTCAGACAAGAAGATTTTTAAAGTTTTTCCTATATAAGTCTATGCAAAATGAAGTGACCCCTGGGGCGGGGCCAATTTTGACCCCAGGGAAATTATTTGAACAATCTTTGTAGAGTTCCACTAGAGGATGCTAAATGCCAAATATCTAAGCTATAGGCCTTGTGGTTTCAGACAAGAAGATTTTTAAAGTTTTTCCTATACAAGTCTATATAAAATGAAGTGACCCCTGGGGCGGGGCCAATTTTGACCCCAGGGAAATAATTTGAACAATCTTTGTAGAGTTCCACTAGAGGGTGCTAAATGCCAAATATCTAAGCTCTAGGCCTTGTGGTTTCAGACAAGAAGATTTTTAAAGTTTTTCCTATATAAGTCCATGTAAAATGAAGTGACCCCTGGGGCGTGGCCAATTTTGACCCCAGGAAAATAATTTGAACAATCTTTGTAGATTTCCACTAGAGGATGCTATATGCCAAATATCTAAGCTCTAGGCCTTGTGGTTTCAGACAAGAAGATTTTAAAAAATTTTCCTATATAAGTCTATGCAAAATGAAGTGAACCCTGGGGCGGGGAGAATTTTGACCCCAGGGAAATAATTTGAACAATCTTTGTAGAGTTCCACTAGAGGGTGCTAAATGCCAAATATCTATGCTCTAGGCCTTGTGGTTTCAGACAAGAAGATTTTTAAAGTTTTTCCTACATAAGTCTATGTAAAATGAAGTGAACCCTGGGGCGGGGCCTATTTTGACCCTAGGGAAATTATTTGAACAATCTTTGTAAAGCTCCACTAGAGGATGCTAAATGCCAAATATCTAAGCTCTAGGCCTTGTGGTTTCAGACAAGAAGATATTTAAAGTTTTTCCTTTCGGTTGCCATGGCAACCAGAGTTCTGCATGGAATTGATTTCTTTGAACAACTTTGCAAGAGCTTCATGCAAGGAACATCCGTGGCAAGTTTCATCAAAATTGGCCAAGCCATTTCAGAGAAGAAGTCAATTGAAGCAATTGTTGACGACGGACGACGCATGACAGACATCAGGCGGTCACAAAAGCCCACCCTGTCACTTTGTGACAGGTGAGCTAAAAAAAAGCAAGGTAGAGTTATTGCACTTGCACACTACACTTCCTACCAATGTGCTCTGTCAGTGTATGAAGTTTGAATAAAATCCCTCCAGTAGTTTTGGAGTTATGGTCGGGAGATCCAATTTATCAAGTAAATATGATAAAGGGGAATAACACTAAAAATAGGCAAGGTAGAGTTACTGTTCTTGCATTCTGCACTACCTACCAATGTGCTCTGTCAGTGTATGAAGTTTGAATAAAATCCCTCCATTAGTTTTGGAGTTATGCTCCAGACAAAATTTATGAAGTAAATTATGATAAAGGGGAATAACTCTAAAAATAGGCAAGGAAGAGTTATGGTTCTTGCACACTGCACTACCTACCAATGTGATCTGTCAGTGTATGAAGTTTGAATAAAATCCCTCCAGCAGTTTTGGAGTTATGCTCCGGACAAAATTTATTAAGTAAATATGATAATGGGGAATAACTCTCTAAAAATAGGCAAGGTACAGTTATGGTTCTTGCACATTGCACTTCCTACCAATGTGCTCTGTCAGTGTATGAAGTTTGAATAAAATCCCTCCAGTAGTTTTTGAGTTTTGCTCCGGACAAAATTTATCCAGTAAATATGATAAAGGGGAATAACTCTAAAAATAGGCAAGGTAGAGTTATGGTTCTTGCACACTGCACTACCTACCAATGTGCTCTGTCAGTGTATGAAGTTTGAATAAAATCCCTACAGTAGTTTTTGAGTTATGCTCCAGACAAAATTTATCAAGTAAATATGATAAAGGGGAATAACTCTTAAAATAGGCAAGGTAGAGTTATGGTTCTTGCACACTGCACTACCTACCAATGTGCTCTGTCAGTGTATGAAGTTTGAATAAAATCCCTCCAGTAGTTTTGGGGTTATGGTTGGGACAAAATTTATCAAGAAAATATGATAAAGGGGAATAACTCTAAAAATAGGCAAGGTAGAGTTACTGTTCTTGCACTCTGCACTACCTACCAATGTGCTCTGTCAGTGTATGAAGTTTAAATAAAATCCCTCCAGTAGTTTTGAAGTTATGCTCCGGACAAAATTTATCAAGTAAATATGATAAAGGGGAATAACTCTAACAAGAGGGCAATGGTGGCCCTAAATCGCTCACCTGAGTACAAAAGTACTCTCAGTTTTACCCAAGAGCAAACATTTAAATAATGCTAGTAAAGGGTCTCTTCACAATACTCAACACGAAATATCTAAGGATAGTCGCATTCTTTTCAGAGAAATATGATTATTTATGTTTCCCTATATAAATCAATGCAAACTAAGAGAACCCTAGGGCATGGCCAATTGTGGCCCAGGGGACATAATTTGAACAAACTTGGTAGATATCCACTAGACAATGCTACATACCAAATATCTAAGCTTAAGGCATGAGGTTTCCAGTAAAAAAAAATTTAAAAATTGCCTTTTTTACGTATTAAGGGCCCCCGGGGCGGGGCCAATATTGACCCCAGGGCCAACATTTAAACAATGTTGGTAAAGGGTCTCTTCACAATACTCAGCACCAAATATCTAAGATCTAACCCTATTAGTTTCAGAGGAAAATGATTTTCATGTTTTTCCTATATAACTATATGTAAACCAAGAGAACCCTAGGACGTGGCGGATTTTGGCCCAGGGGACATAATGTGAACAAATTAAGTAGACATCCATTAGACAATGCTACTTACCAAATATCTAAGCTGTACGCATTATGGTTTGTGAGAAGAAGATTTTTAAAGATTTCCTTTATAAGTCTATGTAAAATGAAGTGATCCCTGGGGCGGGGCCAATTTTGACCCCAGGGAAATAATTTGAACAATCTTTGTAGAGTTCCACTAGAGGGTGCTAAATGCCAAATATCTAAGCTCTAGGCCTTGTGGTTTCAGACAAGAAGATTTTTAAAGTTTTTCCTATATAAGTCTTTGTAAAATGAAGTGACCCCTGGGGTGGGCCAATTTTGACCCCAGGGAAATAATTTGAACAATCTTTGTAGAGTTCCACTAGAGGGTGCTAAATGCCAAATATCTAAGCTCTAGGCCTTGTGGTTTCAGACAAAAATATTTTTAAAGTTTTTCCTATATAAGTCTATGTAAAATGAAGTGACCCCTGGGGCGGGGCCAATTTTGACCCCAGGGAAATAATTTGAACAATCTTTGTAGAGTTCCACTATAGGGGGCAAAATGCCAAATATCTAAGCTCTAGGCCTTGTGGTTTCAGACAAGAAGATTTTTAAAGTTTTTCCTATATAAGTCTATGTAAAATGAAGTGACCCCTGGGGCGGGGCCAATTTTGACCCCAGGGAAATAATTTGAACAATCTTTGTAGAGTTCCACTAGAGGGTGCTAAATGCAAAATATCTAAGCTCTAGGCCTTGTGGTTTCAGAGAAGAAGATTTTTAAAATTTTTCCTTTAGGTTGCCATGGCAACCAGAGTTCTGCATGGAATTGATTTCTTTGAACAAATTTGGAAGACCTTCATGAGAGGAACATCTGTGGCAAGTTTCATCAACTTTGGCCCAGGGGTTTAAGAGGAGATGTCGTTTAAAGTAAAAGTTTACGGACGACGGACGCCGGACAAATTGCGATCACAAAAGCTCACCTTGTCACTACGTGACAGGTGAGCTAAAAATAGGCAAGGTAGAGATATTGCACTTGCACACTGCACTACCTACCAATGTGCTCTGTCAGTGTATGAAGTTTGAATAAAATCCCTCCAGTATATTTGGAGTTTTGCTCCGGACAAAATTTATCAAGTAAATATGATAATGGGGAATAACTCTTAAAATAGGCAAGGTAGAGTTATGGTTTTTGCACACTGCACTACCTACCAATGTGCTCTGTCAGTGTATGAAGTTTGAATAAAATCCCTCCAGTAGTTTTGGAGTTTTGCTCCGGACAAAATTTATCCAGTAAATATGATAAAGGGGAATAACTCTAAAAATAGGCAAGGTAGAGTTATGGTTCTTGCACCCTGCACTAACTACCAATGTGCTCTGTCAGTGTATGAAGTTTGAATAAAATCCTTCCAGTAGTTTTTGACTTTTGCTCCGGACAAAATTGTTTCGGACGGACGGACGCACGGACGAAGGGCATTACTAATATCCCCCACGCCTTCGGCAGGGGGATAAATAAAAAGGCTCAAAGTGCTTTTGAAGTTAAAATGCATTGTTGTTTATCATTTGTTTTTCAAAAAAGTGGAACAAACATTCAGCTTTGTAAATTGATGTTAAGTTAATAACAGTAAATGCAACTTTGCCTATTTACCTAACTTCACGTATCCCTAGAATTTTTTTTTGCCCGACATGGAAATTATAGCTTTTTAAAACTTTCACTTAAGTATTCAGCAAGACTTAATTAACAAGACTGGGTTTCACCAGCTGGAGGTGTGATAAAGGCCTTTTGAAGTTCAGCTGTAGATTTGTAAGAGGTTGAAAACATTGCTTGTTGAGGGTAAAATTGTTGTTTTAGGAAACTGACTAGAAATTAAATATTCTAATTAACTGTCACAATAATGTTTGAGACTCGAGACATGATTATTTGATATTGGTAACAAAGCGCTCCGAAATAAAATAATAAAACTCGGGAAGTTTTACCCAAACATAATATTTATTTAAAGATATAAAATTGATTTTAAAACTAAAAATTTTCATAATAAAGAGAAAAACATGATCACATTATGAAACAATGTTTGAATATGTTCTTTATTGTATAAGAATAAGAAAAAACTTTTTGTAGAAAAAAAGAGCAGTATATTGAAAAATACGTCAACATGGCACAAATCTATTTATCGAATCGTATGCATTCAATTTGTAGGATAAGGTTCAGTTATTTAAAATATCTATTAAATTTCTGGCAAAAAATGTTGCAACGGCACTGGGTTACTATAACCCAGATCGGCATGAAAGAACATTTATAAAAGCGAACGGGCGTTTCATTGGCAGAGGTCAAACTTTATTTTATATCATGTGTTTAATACCTTTTTTAAGGTTTTTTTTAACTTTTCTTTTCCTCAAATCTGCCATTTTTAAGCATAAGAAATGTGTTTTTTACCCTTTATTAGTTACCGAAGGGGTCAAACACAACGATGTTTAACACAAACCTCTCCGATGTATTAAAATGTTTAGAAGATAAAATTTAAATATTATGCAATGCACTATGAAAGCCATCTGTTTTTCCATTCAATGATAATAATCAACGTTTTTATGCATTATGCTGATCTCTAACCAACCTTACCCTATTAAAACGTATTTGAAAGGACCACAGATTATAACTGCAGGTCAGTTTTAATTGTTAATCTGAGACCGGAACTACAAAGTGACAGGTGCTATTACAAAGGGAGTTAAATTAAGACAGAATATTGAGATAACTCTGTATATCGGTAGGACCCCATTGAAACCTTATGCTTAACTTTTCCGTATGTATCCAAAATGCCTTTTATCACAATATTACACACTTGATTCTATTATATCCATTAATTGTAATGAAAATGAGACTGTTATCAGAATGGAATTAACAACAGTGTCATTTTTTACACATGGTTAGCTCTATTTCACATTAACAGAAGGAATTATAGAAAGGGTCTGTGACAACTGCTAAGAAAATTGACAGGTTATATCTTTAACGATTTTTTTTCCTGCAAAAATTTGTTCATGCAAAGACTTGAATTTGGAATTACCTCTAGTGGGTGGACGCTAAATAGTCAGTTTTGGCATTTGTGCAAACTTTCACATACTTATGCATATTTCACCTTTTTCATGCCAGTCTAATTAAGTGATACCACAGCAATCCAAACAGTTTCCAAACTCCTGATTGAGATAAGTCAGTTTGGGTACAGGATTCAATTTCAACAAAATATCTGCTTTAAACAGAAGATTAGTCCTTAATGACAGACAAAACTTCTTTTGTCTTAGTGAGATATATATTAAAATGGAAATGTACAGCCTTAATGTTCTCAATTTAACCCTTTCCTGTTCAGATACGCGTTTTTATGCATGTGCGACCAGTGTAGATCCAGATCAGCCGGCACATCCGTGCCGTCTGATCAGGATCTGCACTGGTCGCATTTTGGTCAGAAATAACCTAATGAATCAAAAAACGAACAGTTTAGATCCTGATCAGACGGCACGGATGTGCCGGCTGATCTGGATCTAAACTGTTCGCCCTAGCAATAAAGGTGTGTCTGTACAGGAAAGGGTTATACTGTATAATTATACATGCTTTCCATGTGCAACTGTTCTTATAATGGTACATCAAGCCATCATTCACTAGGGTTGTTTTTACAAAGCTTGTCTAATTGTTAAATGGCATGCCTATATAAACACAGCAGAATTATATTTTCACTATTACTGTTTACAAATTATTGACTATAACCGTAACGCCAATTTCCATTGCTGTTAAAATGTTTCTAAATAAATGTGACAAAGTGTTTTCATTTGTTGTAAATTGACATTTACTTGAATATCTACAATCTATAACACTTACAGATTTAGCAGTCATGCCTCAATTGCCAGATTTCAATGAATACAGTAACAGTATTTAACAGTTACTCCTCTTGCTTTCCTCATGTCTAATCCCCCACATTTGACTGACCGTCAACCAAAATTAACAATGTCTTTAAAGACTTATTCCTAATACCTGTGAAAGCTTTGCCAGAAGGAGTTTTAGGGTCAGGATCTGACCTAGCCAGCACAAAGTACCAGTCTGCCACACCACCGTTAGTGATCCACATCTTGGAGCCATTGATTACCCACTCATTGCCTTTCTTCTCTGCTCTCGTCTTGAGCCCAGACACATCTGAGCCGGCTCCTGGCTCTGTGACACAGTATGCCTAAATGAAAAGCATCAAAAAGTTTAAAGATGTATAGCTGGCTTTTGGCTCTTTGACACAAAAGGTCTGCAAGTCACATAGTAAACATGCAACTGATAAAGTAAGCCTGAAAGTTATACAGTATGCCTAAAAGTGATGCATGCAATCGAAACAGTCTGCTTGGAGGTGGCATATGCTAAAGATTATAAAACTGAGATTTGAAACTAGTCTCAAATCTCAAGCCTCTGATTGGCTGAAATGGCGACTGGTCGCCATTTCAGCCAATCAGATGCTTGAGATTTGAGAGTGGTTTCCAATCTCAGTTTTATAACCTCCAGCCCAGTATGTCCAGATCATTGTCTTATTTACGCATCATTGCCCAGGTAGAAGAAATCATAACTAAGTTACTTACACACATAAGTGGTTGTTCCATCATTCTACCAAGATATTTCTTCTTCTGGGCATCATTTCCAGCTATGATCACTGGCATTTGCTGCAACAGAAAAATGCTACTGAGCAAACACTGTCTTTTGTTTACAACATACCGTCATTGTTTGAATATAAGCCGCACTTTTTTCTCAGAATTCGGCGGTAAAAAGTTATGGGTGTTGCTAATACACAGGTTTGGCTGCTTATACACTTCATTAAGCCATTTTCACCTGCTCCATCAGGTTTGGCTTATATATGACTGCGGCTTATATTCGAACAATGATGGTAATGTATATCTAAATAAGGTGTGTTATGTTTTGTTGCGTTTTTTTTTAACGCTTACATAAATATTTTTTATTAGCATGTGAATAAAAACAGAACCTTAATACATGTAGGTATATGGGTTCAATGCTTCAATGATGATGCAAAACCGTATGTTAATGAACTTTTATTAAAATGATGTGGGATACAAGAAAAATTATTTGTCAATGTTTAAAATGTTATGCTGATAAAATATGTGAAACCTGTCTACTGTACTTGTATGTATGGAGATGAATAAAAATTATTGCATTTGATAAATCAGTATGCAATTGAAAGTGTTACAACCTACTTTCCCTTTGTACCCAGACCTCAAAATTTTAGTCTGATTTATGACTGAATTTGATGAAGAAGAAATAACGTAAGCAGAAATAAAAACACACATGAATTTACAAAACAACATACATGTAATATATTTATTCAACAAATGAAACCATGCATTTCAATACAAATCAACATTCGTTAGAATTGTTTTCATTTATGCCAGACTTCCCAAAAGTTGCCAGACCGACGGACCTGTCCCGTAAAATTTTGGACGGTCTAACATGATTTCTTATCTTATCAGACCAAGTGTCAGACAAAATTTGAACTGCAAATTCCTTTTTAACATGTTTTGGTCAGTGTCACCACTTAAATTGAGTGTAATGTCCGTATTTCTTAGAAATATTCAGATTAAACTTAACCAGTACTTATATACTCGTATTATCATACACAACAATATTGTGAAATTTCATAATTTAAAGTTATTTAAAACAAGAGGGCCATCATGGCCCTAAATCGCTCACCTGAGTACAAAAGTACTCTCAGTTTTTAATTGAGAATGGAAAGGTTCACAATGGTGGATGTAAACTCAACACCAAATATCTAAGGTCTAGTCCTATTAGTGGTTGCTAAGAAATAGCTCAGACAAAAGTAGGACCGACAAAGCTGAGTCTACATGCTCTCCTGAAAGCATAATAAACATACCCCTAGTGAGTTAGCTTCAATGGCTGTCTGTATACCGGTACATCCGTAGGCAAGCTCCTCTGTGATTAAACATGCATCAAATATTCCCATTCCCAGGCCACCTGTAATATCAAGCATTTTTAGATCTACAGTCTAGTGAATTTTTATAAAATATTGTTATACTGTATATGTACTTATTTTGGCGGGGTTTAATTTTTGCTATATTGGCAGTCAGTGTCAGTTGCACCAATTTAAAACACCGCCATTTTAATATCTAGAAGGTAGACAAATATGATACACTACTACATATATTGTGTGAATGTTTTCTCAGTTTGATTAAAAAAAGAATATATTTAGAATATGTCGTGAATAAAAAAAAGCAATCTATTATTGGGTAGCTGTGATAATGTTTTCACACTGGTATTATAATTGAATATTGAATGTAAATGTTTAATGCTGATCAGAATGTAAACATTCTTAGTGGTGTAGAAATGGGCCGGGAGCTGGTAAAAATCACCGGGTAAGTTGCAGCAGCAAAAATAAACTTTCAATCAAGATTGTTTGTTTATGTCCACTGAAAATCCCAAATGTCTTTAAACTTTGGTTTTTCCAATAGTCCAAATACAATACAGTGTTAGTTCAACATTGACATCATTAGCCATATCCCCTTCTGTGAAACTTTTGTAATTCATGACTGTATGCATGCTGTAGAATGTATGGCTTAAATCCACAAAGTGTGTTGACCTCTTGTTCCCCTTCTTCAAACTATTTCTACATCCCTGAATGTTAACAAGATAGCATTTGCTGATAAGCCACATCTTGTTTTGCTGCAATGATTGCCAATATTAATCTTGACAGAAGGTGAAGTGCACAACAGTGGAGCTTGAAATGTGACCTTGAACATTCATAATATGAAATCTGACAGATCTGATGACCTTTAACCCTTTCCTCAATTGTATGCATTTTTACGCATGTGCGACCAGTGTAGATCCAGATCAGCCGGCACATCCGTGCCGTCTGATCAGGATCTGCACTTGTCGCATTGTGGTCAGAAATAACCTAACCAATCAAAAAGTGAAGTTTCAGACAGCATGCAATAAAGGTGTATCTATGTAGGAAAGGGTTAACTCTTAAATTTGATCTGTAGTTTTCATGACCTGAAATTTGACTAATCAGATATGACCTTCAACAGTGACCTTGAACCATAAGGTCAAGGTGGAGGTATCTATAAGGTGGAGGTATCTACAAATCATTGCAATGAGGTGAACATTTGTGCCAGGGTATTGCAAAACCTTTCAACGAGCCATGGTGAAATTTTACAGATCAGGTCCTATGTTCACAGAAGAAACTGTCATGGATTTTAATTGCCAGCTGACACACAGAATGTCCATTTTGACACTTGATTTTAATACTCAAATAAAATCATTGATTTTCTGTACATAAAATGATAGAATTTGAAATTTATTGTTCAACATCATTTGACAAAAACAGTTGAAGTCAGATAGTTTTTCAAGTGCGACTGTGACCTTGAACCTAAGTAACTGGGCATTGATTTCTGCATTCAGTTTCATTTACCTCTTACTCCATATATATGCACTTTTCATAACATGGGCGAAGAGTGTAGATCCAGATCAGCTGGCACAACTATCTGATCAGGATCTGCACTGTTTGCTTTCAGATCCATGAGATCATTTCTGAATAGAAGCAAACAGTGCAGATCTGATGTGTCAGCTGATCTGGATCTACATCTGTAGATCTGGATCTACACTGTTTTCCCACGCAATAAAGGTGAATCTATGGAGTAACCGATTAAGGTTAACAATTTTCTTAGGTAATTCCAAAATCTTTATCACTCTTAACACTGATATTAAACACAAAAAATCTGATCAAATATAATTGTCCCCAGTAAGATAAGTTCATAATAAAATTGTACCATAAGCTGTAGGTATATGAGAGTTGATCAGTCCCAGTTCCCAGGCCTTCTTGATCACGTCCCAGGCGTACTGAAAGAACAGAAACAGGAAATGCATGTATGCTGTTAAAAATTTCAGAGTGAAAAAAACATGTACTGGTTATCTTGTTATTTAACCCTTTCCTCCATAGACACACCTTTATTGCGTGTGCGAAAAGTGTAGATCCAGATCAGCTGGCACATCGGTGCCATCTGATCAGGATCTGCACTATTCACTTTTTGATTCATTAGGTTATTTCTGACAAAAATGCGACCAGTGCAGATCCTGATAAAATGGCATGGATGTGCCGGCTGATCTGGATCTACACTGGTCACACATCTGTAACAAGAGGGCCATGATGGCCCTATATCGCTCACCTGAGTACAAAAGTACTCTCAGCTTTACCCCAGGGCCTACATTTAAATAATGCTGGTAAAGGGTCTCTTCACAAAACTCAACACGAAATACCTATGGTCTAGTCGCATTAGTTTCAGAGAAAAATGATTATTTATGTTTGCCTATATAGATCAATGTAAACTAAGAGAACTCTGGGGCGTGGCCAATTTGGCCCAGCGGACATAATTTGAACAAACTTGGTAGATATCCACTAGACAATTCTACATACCAAATATCTAAGCTTAAGACATTGAGGTTTCCAGGAAGAAGATTTTTAAAAATTGCCTTTTTTACATATTAAGGGACCCAGGGTGGGGCCAATATTGACCCCCAGGGCCAACATTTAAACAATGTTGGTAAAGGATCTCTTCACAATACTCAACACCAAATATCTAAGGTCTAGTCCTATTAGTTTCGGAGAAAAATGATTTTTCATGTTTTCCTATATAAATCAATGTAAACTAAGAGAACCCTGGGGCGTGGCCAATTTTGGCCCAGAGTACATAATTTGAACCAACTTGGTAGACATCCACTAGACAATGCTACATACCAAATATGTAAGCTTAAGGCATTGAGGTTTCCAGTAGGAAGATTTTTAAAGTTTTCCTTTTTTACATATTAAGGGCCCCAAGAACGGGGCCAATTTTGACCCCAGGGCCAACATTTAAACAAAGTTGGTAAAGGGTCTCTTCACAATACTCAACACCAAATATCTAAGGTCTAGTCCTATTAGCTTCGGAGAAAAATGATTTTTCATTTTTTCCTATATAAATCAATGTAAACTAAGAGAACCCTGGGGCGTGGCCAATTTTGGCCCAGGGGACATAATTTGAACAGACTTGGTAGACATCCACTAGAAAATGCTACATACCAAATATCTAAGCTTTAGGCATTGAGGTTTCAAGTAGAATGATTTTTAAAGTTTGCCTTTTTTCACATATTAAGGGCCAACTTTTAAACAAAGTTGATAAAGGGTCTCTACACAATACTCAGCACCAAATATCTAAGATCTAGTCCTATTAGTTTTGGAGAAAAATGATTTTTTATGTTTTACCTATATAACTATATGTAAACCAAGAGAACCCTAGGGCGTGGCAGATTTTGGCCCAGGGGACATAATTTGAACAAATTTAGTAGACATCCATTGACCAATGCTACTTACAAATTATCTAAGCTGTACGCATTGTGGTTTGTGAGAAGAAGCTTTTTAAAGATTTCCTATATGTCTATGTAAAATGAAGTGACCCCTGGGGTGGGCCCAATTTTGACCCCAGGGAAATAATTTGAACAATCTTTGTAGAGTTCCACTAGAGGGTGCTAAATGCCAAATATCTAAGCTCTAGGCCTTGTGGTTTCAGACAAGAAGATTTTTAATGTTTTTCCTATATAAGTCTATGTAAAATGAAGTGACCCCTGGGGCGGAGCCAATTTTGACCCCAGGGAAATAATTTGAACAATCTTTGTATAGTTCCACTAGAGAATGCTAAATGCCAAATATCTAAGCTCTAGGCCTTGTGGTTTCAGACAAGAAGATTTTTAAAGTTTTTCCTATATAAGTCTTTATAAAATGAAGTGACCCCTGGGGCGGGGCCAATTTTGACCCCAGGGAAATAATTTGAACAATCTTTGTAGAGTTCCACTAGAGGGTGCTAAATGCCAAATATCTAAGCTCTAGGCCTTGTGGTTTCAGACAAGAAGATTTTGCTCTGGTGAGCTAAAAATGTGTAAATATGGAGGGAAGGGTTAACAATTACATGGCTTTATTTATCTTTATTATAAGTACAAAGTAGGAACGGTCTGGGATCTTTTTAAAAAAGAAATGCAGCTGTTGTCTTGAAGAAAGCCGGACCTCCATGAGAAATACCTACCTCCCATATCATAATAAAAGGCCTGATTTAGGAGAGCCATACTTTAAACTGATAATTCAAATTAATGTTAGACGAATGAAATACTAAATCTTAAGAACATAAAAAAAGTCGCAAGTTCACAACACTTGATAAAATGCAGAGTATTCTCCATTTCAGCTGATCTTGTGCTTGGGATTTGAGACTGGTCTCTAGTTTCAGTTTAACCATCTTGGGCCCTGGCTTAGATCATTTTGATTGCTAAAAGAAATGATCCACCTAAAACGACATTCACTGGCAGCCCTAGATTGTAACAAACTATTTCTAACTCATTATATGACTTACCTCCCCTGTTTTGTCATGGTGTGGAGCAACAGGTATAATAACCTCCCTTGCAAACTTTCTGGCAAGTTGTTGGTATTCTTTCTGTTCATCAGTTAGATCTAATCAATGGAAAAAAAGAAGTATATATTTCAATACTGCAAGATACAATGATATTTTAAGAGGTTATTAACCACTGTTGAAAGACTGTGAGCTTACATCGGCCTGGAAGAGCAATCTTGGCCTAAGAGCTTAAGCTCGAAAGCCTATGCTTGCTCGGCCAGGCCAATATCACCTTCCTTCTTTTTAATACCAGTTTATAACCATTTCATTACATGTGCTGGGCTGATATCACGATCTGGGATTTTAATGCTCTGTTATTATTAAGTACACACTTATAAAGACTAACACTTGTCTATTTATTAACTATGTCACATCATGACAATGCTTTCTCTACTATGTTATTGAGAGTTTTGTGACGTATTTAGAGATTGTTTACAATTTCAAATGATATTGCCTCTACCTGGGAGCGAACACGCACCGTCACGGCGACAGCGCCTAGCCCTACAATTATGACAATGCAACTAATTGAGCTATCCGCGACAACCCCAAAAAAAACCCAACCTCAACCCCAAACTGTAACAGAGCATGACAGTTAAATGTTTTTAGTTTTATTTTGTTTAAGTGATTATGTCTACCAACAAATTGGTGAAATTATGCAAGATATGACATTGTGAAAATGTGAATATTGGAAGTATTTTACAGAAGTATGGGTATGTAAAGGCTAATCAAGAAAAATCTATGTGATTATTATACATCTTTGTGAATCAGAAATCTATGTGATATTAAGAAAATCAGAGGCATTATAACTTTTGTGGATAAAAACTGAGTGACACTATTAAATTCTGGACTAAGTGAATTTATTAAATTAACTTTGTGATACCAATATTCAAACTTGGTGATTTATACCATTTATTAAGAACTAAATACATGTATTATTCTTATTTATAACTTTGTGAAACTATAAGTACTTGGTGTATGAAATATTGTTAAAGTTAGACATATTAAATATTAAAACCAACTTTGTGTCATTATAAGAACTCAGTGTTCTCAAATACCACACCTCCTGGCACAACAACAACAAACAAACCATAACAACAAAATCTACATTGTTAAAATATGATGAAATTTGCTATTAATTCTTGGTTGTCCCCAGGTAGGTACAATTTTCTCTTGACATTTTTACTGCTACCATTGATGTTTTGTGTTGTTTAGTTTTTGTTAATTTATGTTTACTAAATAGAAATTTAGGGAATGTTTAGAAATCATTATTTGTCTTTACTGTTCCAACAAATCTTACCATATGCAAAATGAAGATACATTAGTAACAATCGCTTGTGCAAAAGTTTCACTGAAACGCATTTTGCTGTTATTAAAATTTTAAATATCTTACAAACGTTCACATTATCTACCAAATGATTTTCAATTTTTCTCTTTCACTTTTATAATTGTGGTAAGTCAGCTTTAGCTTTTTAATTCATGATGGAAGTTAAGAATTGAAACTAGATGGTGGAAAAACATTTATTACAAATTTCCATCTAACATTCTATTCAGTAACCCTTTAAGAAGTGTTTTCCCTGTTTTAATGGAGTGTAATTATATTATCTATTGCATGAACAAACAGTGTAGATCCAGATCAGTTGCCACATTCATTCCATCTGATCAGGATCTACACTTTTTGTTTCTTGGTCAGAAATAATCTACTAAAATCAATCAGTGTAGATCCTGATAAGACAGCACAGATGTGGGCTGATCTGGATCTACTGTTTGACCATGCCATAAAAGCCATATCTATGGAGAAACGGGTTAAATACTAGGCATATCCTAACTTGACTGCAAAATTCCAACATTAACCATTAAACTGGCTCTGTAATACAAATGTCTTTTTTCAGAAACTGACATTATGTAAAAAATACATTAAATTATTTGTGTTTCACCATTTTACACATAAAACAATGGCATGGATATCTGGGGGATGCTTGTTAACAGTTTTCCCCATGGGGTAAGGCTGTTATCCAGGAGCTAAAAGTGTAGACCCTGAGCCCAAGGTTATAAAGCTGAGCATGGAAACCAGTCTCAAATCTCAAGCATCTGATTGGCTGAAATAGCGACTGGTCGCCATTTCAGCCAATCAGATGCTTGAGATTTGAGACTGGTTTCCAATCTCAGCTTTATAACCTCCAGCCCAGATCATTGGCCTCTGATCAGAATATGCACTGTTCACTTTTGATTTATTTGGTTATTTCTGACCAAGAGTGAACAGTTTAGATCCTGTTCAGATTGTATGGATGTGCCTCATCTGTGCCATCTAATCTGGATCTACACTATTTGCACAAGACATAAAGGCATATTGTATGGAGGAAATGTCAATGCATCTGATAATTTCTGTCATCAATACTTGCTTTCGTTCCTAGTGATGTTGAAAGTTATAATGTTTATATGGAGTAAAGAGTTTATGAGAACGTTACAACTTACCAAAACTAAGGCCTCTTGCTGCACCAGCTGATTCAGAATGTGCTGGAGTAGACAATGCCCTAACTGCTGTCTGGGACAGTCGTGTAGCCTGTCGGCTCACCTAAAAAAATTTGGTAAAAAATTATTCATAGTTGCATAACTGTAAAATAATTACCATGATTCTCTTACTCTAAATATCCTCATATGAACTGGTTAGTGTAAGGTCAAATAGAGGTCATTCCGTAGAAGTTTGGCAAACTCCTTGCAAGAGTTACTTCCCATTATGGTTGATAAGCACTGAATTTTGCATTATTTTTTTCAGCAATATTATTCTACTGTTTTACATTTTTTCTGAACAATTATTTCTAAGTCAGACAAGTCTGCTCTTGGAATTATTGTATAACAGGGAGGAACATTTCTGTGACTCTGGCACTCTTAGGTTCATAAATTATTAGCATTTTTCCACCAATACCACTCAATTGGTGGAGTGTAGACAGGGTAAGCTGGAGATCAGATGTTCAAATATCTGCTTTAAACCAAGTTCCAAAATGACATGAAACCTGAAGACTTATCGATACTTAGGGGGCGGGGTTGGTAATTCAGAATATCTACTTCATCCAAATGATTTATGAGTTATCAAAAATTCTGGGAAAAACTCTATTGCCCAACAAGTTAAAGAGACATTATGCTCAGTAAGTACTAAGTGCCTGGAAGAGCTGGTTATTTTACTCCAGAGGGTGTTTTATTTTTTTAATTATTTTTGGGTAGGGGGGCTGGGGAATGCAAGTTTGTATTCAAATGTTTGTCATAAAACATCAAAACAGGACAAGAAGGGAAAAAGTAGAACATATCAAGTATATGCTAGGTATATACTTTAAAGCAGACCAATACAATCAAAACAGTATCCGATTTTTTTTCTATCCGAATTTTAGGACATTTCACAGTACTTACATAACCCACAGTTTCCTTTGGATGTTCGAGCTCTCTCCACAAAATGTCACGTAAATATACATTAAAACAAGTATGTTAACACTCTGAAATCAACATAGTATTCGTTGTTAATTAAAACCATGCCTGTATTAAATTTTTTACCTGCCGGAGAAGAGACGCCATTGCAGAGGTCAAATTCTATAACGAAGGTGTGACGCATGTACCAAGTTTTGATGCCAGTCAGAAAAATTTAAATAAGAGGTAGCCTACTGTGAAAATATTTTGGCAATTGTCAGGTCTTAAATAATTATAATTCCAGGGGTTTGAGTTTTAAGAATAATCAGTGTCATTCCAGGGGTTTGAGTTTTAAGAATAATCAGTGTATAGCAAAAAAACTTTAAAGGAGATTTTCATTAGAAATTTGACTTAGCCTTTTTTCAAAATGAAAAATTAGACATTATCATTACAAAACCTTTTCTGAATATTATGATGCATATATTGTGAATAGCACTCAGTTATTGTTTAATTAAGTTGATTGGTTAAAATGTGGATTAGTGTAAGATGGCTATGGGTGACCAGTGTGAATATCCAGATAACTTCGCATATCCATGATATCTGATTACTGTTTGGCCCATTAATTGCCAGTATAGTAAGATAGCTGCAGTCATGCTGGAGGTACAGCCCTTTAATTGCCAGTATAGCAAGATATCTGCAGTCATTCTGGAGTTACAGCCCTTTAATTGCCAGTATAATAAGATAGCTGCAGTCATTCTGGAGTTACAGCCCTTTAATTGCCAGTATAGTAAGATAGCTGCAGTCATGCTGGAGTTACAGCCCTTAATTACCAGTATAATAAGATAGCTGCAGTCATTCTGGAGTTACAGCCCTTTAATTGCCAGTATAATAAGATAGCTGCAGTCATTCTGGAGTTACAGCCCTTTAATTGCCAGTATAGTAAGATAGCTGCAGTCAGGCTGGAGTTACAGCCCTTTAATTGCCAGTATAGTAAGATAGCTGCAGTCATTCTGGAGTTACAGCCTTTTAATTGCCAGTATAGTAAGATAACTGCAGTCATGCTGGAGATACAGCCCTTTAATTGCCAGTATAGTAAGATAGCTGCAGTCATGCTGGAGTTACAGCCCTTTAATTGCCAGTATAGTGAGATAGCTGCAGTCATTCTGGAGTTACAGCCTTTAAATTGCCAGAATAGTAAGAAAGCTGCAGTCATTCTGGAGTTACAGCCCTTTAATTGCCAGTATATATTGGTTTGCTGCAGTCAATCTGGAGTTACAGCCCTTTAAATGCAAGTTTAGTAAGATAGCTGCAGTTATGCTGGAGTAACAGCCCTTTAATTGCCAGTATAGTAAGATAGCTGCAGTCATTCTGGAGTTACAGCCCTTTAATTGCCAGTATATATTAGATTGCTGCAGTCATTCTGGAGTTACAGCTCTTAAATTGCCAGTATAGTACGATAGCTGCAGTCATACTGGAGTTACAGCCTTTTCATTGCCAGTATAGTAAGATAGCTGCAGTCATGCTGGAGTTACGGCCCTTTAATTGCCAGTATAGTAAGATAGCTGCAGTCATTCTGGAGTTACAGCCTTTTAATTGCCAGTATAGCAAGATATCTGCAGTAATTCTGGAGTTACAGCCCTTTAATTGCCAGTATAGTAAGATAGCTGCAGTCATGCTGGAGTTACAGCCCTTTAATTGCCAGTTTAGTAAGATAGCTGCAGTCATTCTGGAGTTACAGCCTTTTAATTGCCAGTATAGTAAGATAGCTGCAGTCATTCTGGAGTTACAGCCCTTTAATTGCCAGTATAGTAAGATAGCTGCAGTCATGCTGGAGTTACAGCCCTTTAATTGCCAGTTTAGTAAGATAGCTGCAGTCATTCTGGAGTTACAGCCTTTTAATTGCCAGTATAGTAAGATAGCTGCAGTCATTCTGGAGTTACAGCCCTTTAATTGCCAGTATAGTAAGATAGCTGCAGTCATGCTGGAGTTACAGCCCTTTAATTGCCAGTTTAGTAAGATAGCTGCAGTCATTCTAGAGGTACAGCCTTTTAATTGCCAGTATAGTAAGATAGCTGCAGTCATTCTGGAGTTACAGCCCTTTAATTGCCAGTATATATTGGATTGCTGCAGTCATTCTAGAGTTACTGCCTTTTAATTTCCAGTATAGTAAGATAGCTGCAGTCATGCTGGAATTACAGCCCTTAATTGCCAGTATAGTAAGATAGCTGCAGTCATGCTGCAGTTACAGCCTTTGAATTGCCAGTATATATTGGATTGCTGCAGTCATTCTGGAGATACAGCCCTTTAATTGTCAGTATATTCAGTCAGTATGACCCTTTAATTGCCAGTAGATCAGATTGCTGCAGTCAATCCAGAGTTATAGCCCTTTCAGTATATCAGATTGTCATTCTGAAAATGCAGCCCTTAAATTGCTTGTACTTTTCTCACATTTGTGAAATACTAGTACACAAAAATTTGTCAAGCAAGTTACTTCACCAAAAGGTATGGTTCCTTCATTATTTGTCAAAAGAATTTCATACGTGACAAAAAATGAAGAAGTTGATGGTCATGGGTGGAGGAGCAGAGATCATTGCCCTCTGAACTTGGGTCTAATAGATCATCTATATTTGGTTTATGATGGTCATACCAAATGAGTATTAAGTACAATTTTGCTCATCCTAATTATGGCCACCAACACTGAGCTTAAATTATGCACCTTCCTATACTGGTAAGTGTATGAGCTTAAATTATGCAACTTTCTATACTGGTAAGTGTCTGAGCTTAAATTGTGCACCTTTCTATACTGGTAAGTGTATGGGCTTAAATTGTGCACCTTTCTATACTGGTAAGTGTATGAGCTTAAATTGTGCACCTTCCTATACTGGTAAGTGTATGAGCTTAAATTGTGCACCTTCCCATACTGGTAAGCATGTGAGCTTAAAATATATTCTTTTCCATACTTGTAAGTGTATGAGCTTAAATTGTGCATCTCCCTATACTGGTAAGTGTATGAGCTTAAATTGTGCACCTTCACATACTGGTAAGTGTATGAGCTTAAATTGTGCACCTTCCCATACTGGTAAGCATGTGAGCTTAAAATATGCTCCTTTCCATACTTGTAAGAGTATGAGCTTAAATTGTGCACCTACCTATAGTGGTAAGTGTATGAGCTTTAATTGTGCACCTTCCTATACTGGTAAGTGTATGAACTTAAATTGTGCACCTTCCTATACTGGTAAGTGTATGAGCTCTAATTGTGCACCTTCCCATACTGATAAGTGTATGAGCTTAAATTGTGCACCTTCCCATACTGATAAGTGTATTAGCTTAAATTGTGCACCTTCCCATACTGGTAAGTGTGTTAGCTTAAAATATGCTCCTTCCCATACTGGTGAGCAAGTGAGCTTAAAATATGCTCCTTTCCATACTTGTAAGTGTATGAGCTTAAATTGTGCACCATCCCATACTGGTAAGTGTATGAGCTTAAATTGTGCACCTTCCTATACTGGTAAGTGTATGAGCTTAAATTGTGCACCTTCCTATACTGGTAAGTGTATGAGCTTAAATTGTGAACCTTCCTATACTGGTAAGTGTATGAGCTTAACTTGTGCACCTTCCTATACTGGTAAGTGTATGAGCTTAAATTGTGCACCTTCCTATACTGGTAAGTGTATGAGCTTAAATTGTGCACCTTCCCATACTGGTAAGTGTGTGAGCTTAAAATATGCTCCTTCTCATACTGGTAAGCATGTGAGCTTAAAATATGCTCCTTTCCATACTTGTTAGTGTATGAGCTTAAATTGTGCACCTTCCCAAACTGGTAAGCATGTGAGCTTAAAATATGCACCTTCCTATACTAGTAAGTGTATGAGCTTAAATTGTGCACCTTCCTATACTGGTAAGTGTATGAGCTTAAATTGTGCACCTTCCCATGCTGGTAAGTGTATGAGCTTAAATTGTGCACCTTCCCATACTGGTAAGTGTATGAGCTTAAATTGTGCACCTTCCCATGCTGGTAAGTGTATGAGCTTAAATTGTGCACCTTCCCATACTGGTAAGTGTATGAGCTTAAATTGTGCACCTTCCCATACTGGTAAGTGTGTGAGCTTAAAATATGCTCCTTTCCATACTTGCAAGTGTATGAGCTTAAATTGTGCACCTTCCTATACTAGTAAGTGTATGAGCTTAACTTGTCCACCTTCCCATACTGGTAAGTGTATGAGCTTAAATTGTGCACCTTCCCATTCTGGTAAGTGTGTGAGCATAAAATATGCTCCTTCCCATACTGGTAAGCATGTGAGCTTAAAATTTGCTCCTTTCCATACTTGTAAATGCATGAGCTTAAATTGTGCACCATCCCATACTGGTAAGTGTATGAGCTTAAATTGTGCACCATCCCATACTGGTTAGTGTGTGAGTATATCCAAGTTCTGCTCTTGAATAAGTTAAACCTTAATTTCACATATTTAGCTGATATATTTGTGTCAAGTGTAGATCTATGCTTTTTACTTTCAGATTCATTAGATTATGTATGAAGAAAGAGAGAAGTGTGTAGATCCTGTTTAAACTGCAGGATGTATGCTTGTCTGGATGTACACTTGCCTTTCAAGTGTTAAAGAGTGTTCCTCAAGGAAAATGGTTAGTTGTGTGCATATACTTTTCAGGTTTTAGAGAAACGTAGCTCATTTTTGAGATCTCAGTCACAACACAGTGCTATATACACTCCCAACTGTGACATGAACTTCATGGGGAAGACCTTAGAACCAGAGAATACTGTAAGTTAACTTGATGTTGTACACTTTAAACCTTGAATTACAGTCAAACCTGTGCTGAAGACCATCTGTAAACAAAGACCACTTAGAAAAAAGTCCACATTCTATTTTCCCACTGACTGACTTAACCCTTTCCTATATAGATACACCTTTATTGCTAGGGCGAACAGTTTAGATCCATATCAGGTGGCACATCCGTGCCATCTGATCAGGATCTAAACTGTTCGCTTTTTGATTCATTAGGATATTTCTGACCAAAATGCGACCAGTGCAGATCCTGATCAGACGGCACAGATGTGCCGGCTGATCTGGATCTACACTGGTCGCACATGCGTAAAAAACGCTTATATATCAAGGAAAGGGTTAAAGAATAAATTCACCTGTAAAAAAAAGACCACCAGCCATTAAAGACCACTTTGGAATGTTCAGAAGAGTGGTCTTTTAGGACAAGTTTGACTGTAATTGTTCCTTGTGGTTGTTGCAAAACAATAATCTTAAAGCGGCATTACTTCAATTTAGCCCACTCTTGTATGAAATATTACATGTATTTGGAACTATAGGCACAAATTTGCAGCATTAGTTCCGGCTAATAAAATTTTAATTTACTAAAATAAATTTGGTCCGCGCGACTAAAAGCGAAAGTAGGATTTCCGAAACGTCACAGAAATCGAGATCGGACATGAAGTGGTCTCTTCGTCAAAAATCGGTGCTAAATATACCTCCACTATATTTAGCTTCTTAAAAGTTTTGTTAATGATAATTTAACAATATCATTGAAAATCCCGTCTATAAGAAAGAATTCGATCAGACCTTTTGTGTTCTGTTAGAGAGTTTATATATTGGAGTCTATATGGACAAAATTAATATGATTTTTCAATAGTATATTCTTAAGTTTAGGGCTGGTGAATTGGACTCAGTTAATATAAAAGTTATAGAAGCTGCTTACACAGTATTATACAAAGATCAACAACAAAACAAACACCAACTCTTTATATCATTATGAAAAATGTATTTACCAAAATATAATTTGTACATAACATAATACAGAGATGTTCATTGTGATATATTGGGAACTTGACCAAAGGAGGCCACTCAAGTACAAACATAGATCACATGTACAATATAACAGTGGTTGTGTCGGACACAATTGCCAAAAAAGAATTTCTGATATCATAAAACCATGAATATGACTTATCTCGGATCACGGAACTAACGGAACTAAGATAGCATTTATGTTCTGGTATATTTCTGTAGCAACCATACTCTTTCTGGTTTTTGGGCATTAATTCTAAGACAGCCTGTAGTTCAACAATTTTCCCTACATACTGCAAATCAGTGCTCATAAATTTCGAGAGCAAACACCAAAGTTTATCATAAAAACCCAAATCTGTTCAATAATTTGTGATGTGATCAACAATTCATGTAGCTAGTGAGCCTGGTTCTCCACCAGGTCTTGAACCTGGATTACTTTTCTTCATCAGAAAAGTGTGTTTCTTTACACTATGGAGATGTTCCCAGCCACCACAGACTTCGTGAAATAAAGTTTCTCAGTTTAAATTATATGGAATGTGATTCTAATTTGTGTCCTTAAGATAATTATGAAACACACATGAAAGTTGTAGAATTACAAAAAGTTCAAAAAAGTAATTATACATGTATTGCTCTTTTGTACATGTTTGCTGATGTTACTTAAACATAATTACATGCAGTGTGTTTAAAATAAAAAAGAAAGGAGTTTTTACAATACGGAACATGTTTGATTAAGGAATTGTCATCATCAAATGGAAAAAAACATGTGTTTCAAATCAATATACAGAATAACACTATCAATTGTCCATTAACAAAACAGCCCAAAACTGACCGAAATTATACCCAGCTCTTTGAATGAATGCCAAATCAAGTGCACAGTCCAAGGTTGATTGATCATTTGTTTATCAGAGAATGGTTTTAGTTTCATTTGAAGACATTACAGTTTGAAAGTTTAAATTCAAATGTAGTTCAAGATATCGCATGAATTTACTTGAAATTTTATGTTGTGTAATAAACGGCAACAATGTTCATACTGAAATTTGCTTTCCTAATTATGAGTTATAAATATTACAGTACATGAATTGTATATTATTCAATTAATTATTCTTAAAGCTAATTTCAAAGCTAGTGTATTCGGTGCAGTCATACATAACAGAAAGCTATCAATGTTCGCATTTTGATTTGATAGGTTATTTCTGACCAAAATTTGACCAGTGCAGATTCTGATCAGACGGCACTGATATGCCGGCTGATCTGGATCTACACTGGTTGCATGCGTAAAAATGTGTATATATGGAGGAAAGGGTTAAGTAAATACTGGGCTTTTGCCAAACGTGTTGAGTTACTATACACTGAAACTGAGAATAGGCAGCTTTAACAATGCATATGTTATTGGGTCCGGACAATTCCAAAATGTTACTGCTGATTAATAGATATGCAGAATGCAGCTGGCTGTCAGTAAACAGTGAACTATGGTTGACAGCAGCCAGTGGCTGTCATCATAAAGTGGTTGTCAGCAAACAGTGGCTGTCGGCAAACAGTAGTTGTCAGCGATCACAGGCTGCCAGCAAACAGTAGTTGTCAGCAAACAGCGGTTGTCATCAATGAGTTGTTGTCAGCAAACAGTAGTTGTCAGCTATCAGTGGTTGTCAGTTGACTGCAAACATTCGCTGTCAGCAAACAGTGGCTGGTTGCAGAGTAGTCATGGTCAGCATTTGTCTACTCTCACAGCCTTAACTGAAAATGACAAAAAAATAGATTCAAAGAGAAGTTCACAATCTTTGAAATGCACCATCTATCTAGAAACACTGATGAAGAAATCTTGATGCTATATTCTAAGTCAAGTATTTAGATAACAGGACAAGCACTGCTCCATGGTCAGTGTCGGACATGTGGAT
Organism: Corbicula japonica; assembly: GCA_038501625.1. NCBI lineage: Eukaryota > Metazoa > Mollusca > Bivalvia > Venerida > Cyrenidae > Corbicula > Corbicula japonica. Next base: position 106,772 of record JAZAYU010000088.1, read on the forward strand.
TAGATGAACAACTTGATTTTGTGATACTAATGGTTCTATTGCATCATAAGCAACAATATAAAACAAATGTCCAGGCAATTGTGGCCATAATTATACCTCAAACTCTTTGGAAAATCAGATGTTAGAACACAAAATTATTATGATTGGTGTAATTTATAATGACTTAATCTTAATGATATGAACAACACACTGTATAAATCCTTAACTCCATATATATGCATTTTTATGCGTGTGGGAATAGTGTTGGTCCTGATCAGCAGGCAAATCTGTCCCAGATTGATTTGGATCTGCACTGGTTGTATCTTGGTCAAAAATAACCTAATGAATCTAAAAGCTAAGAAGGCAGTCCTGATCAGACGGCATAAATGGATCTACACTGTTGACCCACACAATAAAGGTGTATATCTATGCAGTAAAGGTTTAATTACCTGTATAATCCCGTTGTGATGACATCTTCATCTCAGAATAGTGGAAAAAGAGCCAGTCTGGAACTGTTGGTGTAAGTCTGAGAAAAAGTGTAAGTCTGAGAAAAAGTGTAAGTCTGAGAAAAAAAAGAAAAAGTAACAACAAAATCACACTTTTTTGGAGGAAAATAAGTGGGTACCAGTATCACCTCCCCCACCCCTATCATTAACCCTTTCCTTTATAGATACACCTTTATTGCTAGGGCGAACAGTTTAGATGCAGATCAGCCGGCACATCTGTGCCGTCTGATCAGGATCTAAACTGTTCGCTTTTTTATTCATTAGGTTATTTCTGACCAAAATGCGACCAGTGCAGATCCTGATCAGATGGCACGGATGTGCCAGCTGATCTGGATCTACACTGGTCATACATGCGTAAAAATGCGTATATATCAAGGAAAGGATTAATATAATAGTTTGCCTAAGTTTAGAATAATTAACATGAAAATAATGGACAGGAGTGGGGGCAGTAAGGGGGAGGGGGTCCTGTCCTTTCTGTATTTCAAATTGCACCTTTCTTAAAATTGCTGTTACCGTAAGTATTTCTTGTATAAAAATAACAAAAGTCTGACAAATTGAAAAGTTTCAAAATATTGTGAATTTTTAAACAACACTATCAGTTAGGTCATAAACATATTCATCATGTCACGGCATCTTGCAACTTCATTATAAATTTACTTGATCATGCAAACATTTACTGTCCTGCCATTTGTGGATCCAGACTTAAACATCAGGATTTAACCATTCTTGGTATTGATACATGTTCTACAATGCCTTTCATTAACTCTTTAACTCCATAGATATGACAATAGATTTGTAGTTAAAGTCCTTATCAGACAGCTTTAGTAGCGCTATTGATAGAGCAACGGCATGGTAAACCAGAGGTTCGAGGTTCAAATCCTGATAGAGGCCATCACATTTTCTCTGTCCTGTTTCATTAAGTGTCAAGAGTTAATCAGTTTACCCTTGGATCTCTACAGGGCAAATCATTGGCTGGGGTAGTCAATCTGAACCTGTGTTGTTTAGACATTTGCCGATTTAGTGGCTGGTCTCATTTAGAAGGGAGAAACCTAGCGCAACTATTTGTGTGCAACAAGGGCGTTTCTATATATGCGATGATTGCCCTTCTATCGTAAAGGACAGACATCTATAAAAAGTCAGTATGATAATGGGTCTGTGCTTGCCGTCGAATTATTGAGACTAGGAGAAACCTGGTAGTGTCCTTGTCCGGCGGCCTTGATAGCTCAGTGGTACAGCGACAGCACGGAAAGCCTGAGGTCCAAGGTTCAAATCCTGGTCGAGGCCTAAATATTTTCTCTCTTTCGGTTCAGATTCATTAGGTTTAGTAGCGAGCTAGTCTCAATAATTCGACTGCAAGCACAGACCCATTATCATACTGACTTTTTACAGATGTCTGTTCTTTACGTCTCAAGCAGTTACGATCAAAACTGTGGTGGAAATGGACCCAATTTAAATTATGTTATTTATCGATAAACGTGACGTCGTGAGTCAGGTAAACTTGAAGCGCGGATATCGAAATTTGTTGACATGTGTGGAGGTTTAAAAGAGTTTTGCATAAAAAACGAAACCGTTATTTATAAAGGATTACATATATTGATTCTACTTGAATGTGGCTTTTCAGGTATGTAAATTTTTTAAAGGTACATATGGTTTAAGATGCTTTATGGAGCCGCCAACGTTGCGATCAAATTCCAGTCGGCGGCATATAGAAATAGAAGGAAAATTTTCCGCATTGATTTGAATGCTAACTGGGTTGTACGCGAAAGGCAAATATCTCATATATAGAAAAGCCTTTGTCGCATACAAATAGTTGTGCTAGTAGCGAGCATTGCAGATCTAGAAGGAGAAGGCACAGATGTTCCAGCTGATCTTGATCTACACTGTTCGCCTAGCAAGAGCAATAAAAGAAGTAAAGTGTTAACTGTATATTTTTTTCAAACATGTATTCCCTTGCTTGTGAGTATTTGGCTTGCTCTCTCTACATCTGCAAAAAAAAAACTAAAAAATTCTGATAATAACAGATCACTACAAAACTTACATTAACCTTAATTTCTGTGGATTCTGGAGGTACAGATGAGAATGTCAGTCTGGTCATGGTAACATCATATCTTCGATTTTGAATACTTCGTACAAATTCCTGATCTGCATAGTTGACGGTTTCTGCGACCACAACGATATTCAAACCAAACGTCTTGACATCCCTGATTACGACAAGCGTCAGTTGACTGAGATAAAACTTTTCATTTCCATTTACGATTATATCCAAATAAATGACATGTTTGTGTCAGATTCTAATATATTTCCGTCTTCCGTGATGAAATTACGTATCACCTGCCCAGATGGCACAGATTTTATAGCCTCTGTAGCACCAGATTCGACCACGGACAATCTGAAAGTGGCAGCCCTCGGACACATTCTTCAGGATCCAGCGGGCAGTATTAAGGAATCGTTGTATTACAAAGTGGTGTTGGTTAGATCTTGCAAAGTTTTGCATCATGAGAAAACTCTAGCAGAACAAGGAGTTCAGGATAATGGTAAATTGCTCTGTTGCTACTAATTCCACCCCCACCTCGGCCAATTATGACAGTTACCGCCCAAGCCTGGTTACACATAGTGCCACTTTTCAGTGGTTTCTTATCAAACACATTTAGAGAAAGCCTAGTTGTGTCCTTATCAGACAGCTTCAGCTTCAGTAGGTCAATAGCTAGAGCATGGGCACTTAGCCACTTCAGTTCTTGGTCTATGCGTCTCTTAAAGTCTCTTTCCAACCCAAATCAGCGTTGTCTGCAAGGTGAATACCCATGTAGCTTCTTTGGGCAAAGCATTGGCTCTGGTATTCGAGTTGAACTTGAGCAGACTCTGGCGGAAATTTGCCAAGTAAATTGTAAAATTTATAGATAGGAAGGAATTTTGTAGGTTTTCTAAGTGCAGCCGCAGTAGCTCAATTAGTAGAGTGTTGGAACGGTAAGCCAAAGGTGGAGCTTTGAATCCTGGTCAAGGCTTCTTTTTCCAAACTGCCGCAAAAGAGTTATCAAAATAAAACATAAAGACACATAGCAAAGCATTCAAAATGATGCGTACAACCTTCGTCTGAGACTATGAGGTTCAATGCAATATGGTGGCCAGGCAGTAAATCCAATCAGTTTTTACACCATCTACGATTTTTTCACTATTAAGGTGTTTTTAAATGAAGATTAAACATTTTGTTTAGAAAAGCACTCAAATCATTTAATTGAGAAAAACATCCAGTTAGTTAATAGTGTCTGACTAACAGGATGGTAGACAAGAAAAAAACATAGAGACTTAATGTACTAGTACATGATAAAGATTATAGTTGAGAGAATATAAATAGATAAAATAATTATCTTCCTAGACCATGAGTAAAGATCTATTATATGTAAAGAAAAACACATATCTGTTTATTAATTTATATTAGCAGCCACATCCATGCCATCTGATCAGGATTTGCACATGTGATAAAATGCTAATACATTTTGTTCGTTGCCAAAGTCATGTAGATGATGAGTTGCAATAAAAGTTTGTTGTTGTTGTTGTAGTAAAGGGTGAAATTTGTTTATAACAGATGAAGTTTTACTCTTAAAAAGAAGATTGCTGCCTTCACAGTTTGAAAAAGGACCTGATAAGGCGGTAGGTATCAAAAAAAAACAACAACACTTCATGTAAAACACTCATAAAATTATAAAAAGATTGTGTGACTTTTTCATAGCTCAACTTTCCCTTGTAAAATAAAAATAATAAAAATGAAATAAGGTTACCATTTTACAGAAGATATTGTAACTAGAAAGATAAGAAGCTGATAATGTGAATGAAATACTAAACATTTTAAGTGCAAGAATGTTATTTAGTATTTAAATTGAAATGATAGATTGTCAGATTTACTCTATATATACAGGTTTTATTGAAATGTTTATACACTGGTTAAAAAGAATATTAAAGCTCTGAATTATAACTATTAGAGATCTTGTAAAAACCAGAAGAACACTAAAACCAGGAACATAAACACATTTGACCCTTTCCTCAATATATATCTCTATATGGCAAGGGCGAACAGTGTAGATCCAGATGAGCCAGAACATCAGTGCCATCTGATCAGGATCTGCACTGGTTGCTTTTTGGTCACAAATAACCTAATGAATCAAAAAGCAAATAGTGCAGATCTTGATCAGTCTGCTTAGATGTGTCAGCTGATCTGGATCTAAACTGGTCGCACATGCATTAAAATGAATATATATGGAGGAAAGGGTTAAAAAGCATTTTTGTAATGTCATCATTGACTTCAATAAGCCTACTGTAACTCATATTTTGGGTACACAGAGAAAAGGACAAATATTGATCACAAATATAAAGTCTGAATAGAACCAAGACAATTTTGTTTAAATTTTGAATTGTTTTTAAAATCCTTCCAATGAATTTTAATAGTTCATTCTAATACACTGTAAAATATTTTTGGATTGCTTTAGAAACCTTGCATGGTGTGTTTACTAATTTTCAGACTCTGATGGCTTTCTTTCAGAAGACTGAAGAGGCCAAAAGGGGACCTAACTCTGCTGATATCTTGAAGGCAACTGCTTCAGTACCGAGATTCGAGAAACCAGTTGCAAGCTCTTCGGCACTAGCTACTACTATCGATGTAAGTGTAAGTGGCTTCAATCTCTTGCTAGTTTGCTATTGAGATCTTATTAACACTTTACTACATATATAGGCATTTAATTGCATGTGCAAACAGTGTAGATCCAGATAAGCTGGCACATCTGTGCCCTCTGATCAGGATCTGCACTGTTCACTTTTTGGTCAGTTCAAAATGACTTTTATGAGCTACTCACACCGTTCAACCTGATAAGGTGAATGCCGTGGGTAAGGCGACGGCAGTTGCTTGTGTACATGAACGTTTTTCGGCGAAACTGAGTATTGGCTTGATTTTTACATTTTCCCGCAATATCTTAGCAGACAAAAATATACATATTGATTCCCTGTTTGTTAAGGACTCTACTGACGAAATCTTGACGCACACAGGATATTATTTACAGAGAAATTGCAGATAAAGTGTGCAATTTTTTGACAAAATATGTCATTTGACGAATCGGTCGCAAATATCCTTTTTTATTACCAAATCTGAAATATTTGAAATATTTCATGATAAAGTTCAATTATTTCCCAGTAATTATTTGAAACCACAGCTTCCAATTCGCTTTCTCTAGAAAGATATTTACTTTTAAACTTGATACGTCGTGGTGATTTTGGTAATGACAACGGCCGTTAACACTAAAATATTGGTACAGTTGAATGCCGTTTCGTCAGTGGATTGGATAACGTAAACGGCCGTCAAGTGAACTTGTTTTCAACGTCGCTGTTGTCTGCTTTATGCATAAAGTGTATCAGACTCTAGTGTTAACAAATCTAGGCTACTCCTTGTTGTGTATAAATCAAGATAAATATTGAAAAGTATGTCCACCTAAAGAAAAACATTTATAACAAAACACCTGATTTCCAGGTTGTATATATTACCTAACGTTTTGTTGTTGATGCAATTTTAGAATTGTAATAATTTTAAATATTCAATTATTTCGTACACTTGTCAAAAGAGAATTTCAAGCGTTGTACACATTCAAATGAAATACAATATAATATTTTATCTAACTTTGTACAAATCCTTATATTATTTACTATGAACTTTACGAACTTGAAATTTAATGCACTTGCACAGCCGCCTGCAGACGAGAAAAAATGTTGCGCCATATATTATTTCAGCTCGAACTTTATCTGGGGACGAACCATACCGAGTATGTAATATTATAGTTTTAAAATTCGGAAATAAATGTTATTATTCTTCATTTTCATTTAGTATCCATTACTCTTTAAGAATACTCGAAGCGCAGGCGGTCTTGATTTACTTCTGATTTATAAATGAAATGATATAGACAACGAAAGTAAGTAAAATTAAACTCAGAATGAAGTATTTGAAGTTCTTTTGTAACAGACGAAAAACAACTATTCTTATGCAACTAAGTTTTGCCACTGACCGTTCCAAGGCGGTAACCCCTCGGGTTCTCACTTTCGTTAATTGTTTGTGGCGTCCATATTGAAATTGATTATTGTAATACCATGTTCTCTTTTCGTCTCTACTGTTTGGCTGTGTGGGGAGGCTGTATTTGCTGGATGTGGCAATCCCTGATATGCATATTTCACTGTTTTATATATCATTGTCGTCACATCTGCTTCAGTGACAATACGGCTAAGACGTCATGGTCATATCTCTAGAATATAGTCTAAATATAAGGAGTCGTAATCTCTGTCACATCAAACTCAATTTGTAAAACAGTAAGTATCTCGAAACTTTCGTAAATATGGCGTTTTCAACTGACTGTGACTTGCTGTTTAAGGAAAAAATATACAACAAAATTGGCAATGTGCGCGTTAAAAAACCATCGGTCAAATCACGATGCAATAAAAACATTTAAATATGTTCTCAACACCAGTGTTTATCATTGTAGAGACAAAGCTAATTTTCACTTGACGGCCGTTTACGTTATCCAATCCACTGACGAAACTGCATTCAACTGTACCAATATTTTAGTGTTAACGGCCGTTGTCGTTACCAAAATCTCCACGACTTACCAAGTTTAAAAGTAAATATCTTTCTAGAGAAAGCGAATTGCAAGCTGTGGTTTCAAATAATTACTGGGAAATAATTGAACTTTATCATGGAATATTTCAAATATTTCAGATTTGGTAATGAAAAAGGATATTTGCGGCCGATTCGTCAAATGACATATTTTGTCGCAAAATTGCACACTTTTTCTGCAATTTCTTTGTAAATAATATCCTGTGTGCGTCAAGATTTCGTCAGTAGAGTCCTTAACAAACAGGGAATCAATATGTATATTTTTGTCTGCTAAGATATTGCGGGAAAATGTAAAAATCAGGCCAATACTCAGTTTCGCCGAAAAACGTTCATGTACACAAGCAACTGCCGTCGGCTTACCCACGGCATTCACCTTATCAGGTTGAACGGTGTGCTACTGATCTATGCAGACAAACCTATTAAATTGAATGTCTATATAATTATACCTTTTCTCAATAAAACTGATGAAACAATAATAAAGAGAATAATCTTTTATCAAAATGGATAAGAATGTGCCTCAAGCATTGCCTATTGATTAGCAAGTTCTTATATAAACCATCATGCTATAGCACATTTCTCGAACTGTGAGCACAACATAGGATATTGCATGTCATCGCCTCTTGATAATCTGTTACACCTGCTTATGCTTGAATGCACATTGACAGCAATAAGAAAATTTTGCAAAATGGCCAATACATAAAATGTAAAGTTTTTGATCTGGGCTGAAGGTTATAAAACTGAGTTTGGAAACCAGTCTCAAATCTCAAGCATCTGATTGGCTGAAATGGCGACCAGTCGCCATTTCAGCCAATCAGATGCTTGAGATTTGAGACTGGTTTCCATGCTCAGTTTTATAACCTTGCACACAGGATATCTGATGATCCGAACCATGTTTGGATATCCACAGTGCTAGTTTTTTCTCATTCATAATTCTGCAAAGTGTGTTTCTTTTACTGCACATGGGGTGTTATTATCTTAGATGACTTTTTCACCAGTAAAAAAATTGAAACATTTATCTGGTAATCAAAGAATCTGTATTCGTAATCTCCTATTGTTCTCTTTCCAGTTTCAAACCGAGCTTCGGAAGATCCTGATCTCACTGATCGAGGTGTCACAGAAGCTGTTGTGTTTAAATCCTGAAGCCTCAAAAATCTTCTCTCAGGCCGAAAGTAAGATAATAAGATTGAGATTTGAGTTTCAAACGCAACAGCTATAACATATGTGACTTGTGTAACCCTCTGATATTTTAACCCAGCTGAGATGTACATAATAAACATTTATTACATGACTGTATGTGTGTACATATGTTAACCCACCATATATACAGTTTTTAGGGCATGTGTGACCAGTGTAGATCCAGATCAGCCAGCAGTCTGATCTGGATCTATGCAGGGACATTTGTAGTTTCTTGGTCAGAATGAATCTTGAATGAATGTGTAGATCCTGATCTGATGGCATGGATGTTCTGACTGATCTGGATCACCCATGGGTAACAGCCATATCGAATGGAGTAAAGGGTTAAGTAACAACTTTATGCTTTACTGAACTTAACAGGGAATTAACTTTCACAACATTTTTAATCCATGGTTTCCTTACATTTCAAGACTAAACAGTGTTTGAAATTAAATCACTTTGTACATGAAAGTGAAATATCACTATTTAAAACTCTTTATTTCCTATGTTCTTTTCCATTTATTTTCTCTTCAATTCCCATAAAGCCTAATTGATCCTTAAGACACTTGCTGCAGTGGAATAAGAATGAAACACACTCAAATTATAGCCTTTACAGACTTGTACCACTAAAGTCCTTGAATTTTGAAAATGTGCTCAAGCCCTGGTATAAATTACTGATTTCCAAAAACAAGATTCAATCCTTAAAAAGTTCACGAAGTTTTCTTTGCAAAGTTACAGATTTTAAATGCAAAAACAGAATTAAAGCCATATATATTTACACAAGTATGGTGCATTCTGCTATCATGGTAGATTAACATCTTTCTTACATTTGACATTCAATTTTAAATCTCCAAAATAACAAATACTTCATATTTTGATATGCCATTGTGCATTCATTTATTAATTTACTCCAAACATATGTGTTTATCAGTTTTAATGCATGTGCAACCAATGTAGATCCAGATCAGCCAGCATATCTGTGCTCTCTGATCTGAATCTACACTTTTTACCCAGACAATAAAGGTGTATCAATGGAGTATAGGGTTAAGTGTGAATACTGTTGGTAGGATTGCTGTGCTGGTCCTTGAAATATTGTTTAACCCTATCTTCCATATATATGCATTTTTACGCTTGTAAAACCAGTGTAGATCCAGATCAGCCGGCACGTCTGTGCTGTCTGATCAGGATCTGCACTGTCGCATTTTGGTCAGAAATATCCTAAATAATAAAAAAATTATCAGTTTAGATCCTGATCAGATGACAAGAACATGCCAGCTGATATGGATCTAAACTGTTTATCCATGCAATAAAGGTGTTTCTATGGAGGAATGGGTTAATAACCTAGAAAGGTACTTGATATTTTGGTTACATTTTTTGTAGTATTATAAAGTACATTGTACATGTAGTTCTTCATTTTTGTAGAAGTGCTGAATAAACAGTCTCAGGTGAACAAGATAGATGAAGATTGTGTAAAACAACTCAAGGATATGGGCTTCACAGAAAACAGAGCCAAAAAAGCCTTATTATTAAACAAGTAAGTATATGCTTATATTAAACCTTTGACTCTATAAATATGAATTTTAACACATGTGGGATCAGTGTAGATCCGGATCAGACATCACATCTGTGCACATCCACTGGTTGCATGTTGGTCAGAAATAACCTAAGTGAACATTGAAGATTCTGATGTGCTGAATGATCTGGATCAACACTGATTGTCCATGCAATAAAGGTGTATCTAACGACTAAAGGGTTAAATTAACCCTTTCCTCCGTATAAATGCATTTTTTACACATGTCCAACCAGTGTAGATCCAGATCAGCCTGCACATTTGTGCAATCTGATCGGGATGTGCACTGGTGGCATTTTGTTCAGACATAAACAAAGGAATCAAAAAGCAAACAGTATAGACCTGTTCAGAAGGTGCCAATATTCCAGCTGATTATCCATTCTGGTTCTACACTGTTCACCCATGCAATAAAAGTATATATATGGATGAAAGGGTTAAAGCACTGAAACAATAACACAGGGTCTAGCTTAAAGTAAAGCAACATGAAGGTATGATTAACTATGAACAGCGTTGTGTCAGTTAAACTTTCCCAATACTTCTGAATGGAACTATCAGTCGCTGCAACATGCATTTGATGTTTGGTTGCAAGCCAACTGAAATCAAAATTCGTAGAAAATTAAAATTGAGTCTGATTCACAATCTATCTCAATTAAACAGTTGACACTGAACCATTCTGTTGTTTTACAGAATGTCTGTGATGAGTGCCATGGAGTGGCTTTTACAACATGAAAATGATGCTGATATAGATGAGCCAGTTCCTGAAGAGTCACTAGATGAGGTACGTTATATCCAAATATTAGAATATAAACATTGTTAATTAGCTAGGTTTTGAGACCAGAGCTCTCACAAGAGTAGAGGGAGACTTGGGAGAAGTGGTCTCCCAAAAATGACCAGACTTCTCCTTTTGAGCTTTGGGAGAAGTCATTATGTATAGACTATATGGGGAAAGAACGCTGTTGGGTGCAAACTTCTCCATAATTCAGTAAAATTATGAGGAAACTTCTACCTGATTTGCAAGTCTAGTGAGAGCCCTGGAGACTGGACAATTTTATTCAGAAATCAGCTTTTCCCTTTACACCATGGCTTATGTGTGGATCCCAACCAGCCTACACATCTGTGCACCCTGATCAGAATATACACTGTATTTAGATCTGAAGATTATTTCGGAATACTTTGGTATCATTTCATTCCCAGAGGCTGAATTTTTATGTAGGCATCATATAAAAGACAAATCACATAGATTTGTTGTTCCTGTAAGATGAGCTTTTTCATGCTTAAATTTTGATATCACATGTGAAGTGTTTAGTACATTCTTAGATAAAAGACTATGGTCTGTTTAACTCTTTCCTCCATATACACACCTTTATGGCATGGGTGAACAGTGTAGATCCAGATCAGCAGGCACATCCATGCTGTCTGATCAGGAACTGCACTGTTCGCTTTTTGATTTATAAGGTTATTTCTGACAAATAGCGACCAGTGCAGATCCTGATCAGACGGCACGGATGTGCTGGCTGGTCTGGATCTACACTGGTCACTCATGCGTAAAATTGTGTATATATGGAGGAAAGGGTTAATGGTTTTCTTGTATATTGAACAGGATAAAGGTGCTGTTGGAGGTACCATGATGGATGTCAGTTCTGTGACATCTGAACAGCCTTGTAGAGTCTCCAATCTTCTCAAATCATTGAGAGCTTACAGAAAACGAGAATTTAGGCCTAATCCCAAGGTGAGAAAGCCTATAAACTTTTTTTATCTTGGGGCTTTACCATTTTCATAAACCTGTTTAAAAACACTTTACAGTCCCCTTTCTCCATAAATATGAGTTTTTACGCATGTGCGACCAGTGTAGATCCAGATCAGCCAGCACATCCGGATGTGCCTGCTGATATGGATCTACACTCTTCGCCCACAGCATAAAGGTGTATGTATGGAGGAAAAAGTTAATTTGGCGCAACTCGGGTTATCTGTCCATCTATCCATCTGTAAATTTTTTTGTTTCTGATCAGAGGGATAAAGAATTGTCTTTGTCAGTACATATAATTAGTCCAGATTGAGTTGGCATAACATGGGCATAAATGCCTTGTTGGACGATGTTCTTGTTTGATCAGTGACAGAGACTTGGGCATTGACCTTTTTTCCTGTAAAAAAACTGTTTCAGAACAAACAATTGTTTCAGTTTTATAATTGTTTTTATGACAGTGTGTCAAAATATAACTCAAAATATGCAGATGATGATTCCATTAATGATGATTGTAGAAATCATGACACAGTGTTGTGGAACAATTTTCTCTACTGTATTCCTTGAGGGTAAATTATCATTTATTACAAGGTTCAACAAACTGCATCGAACTACAATTTCATTAATATTTGTGTGAAACTGACTTTAGTAAATTTCATGGGCAGAAATTCCCATTAAATACATTCTGTATGGAAACATTACATTAATTCACAAATTCAAGAACCCACAAAAAATTGTATTTTAACAGTAGAGATGGGTTGCTAGAAAAATTATATTGAAATACCTTAAATTGGGATATTTTGGCGTTGTGAAATGTTCGCCATTTTGCCCTGAATTGCCTGTGTTTTATTTTGGCCAGTTTAATTTTGGCCATTTATCATTGTTTGCAAAAATTAAACACAGATACGTTATTATGTCATGTCATGTACGCTAATTTGCCAGCAATAACAAATCATGATTAACACAGCAGTGTGCAAATTGTGCATGGAAAAGTAGCCTGTCTCCTCATGTATTGGAAACATGACAATAAAATTGTAAACAAATTTGATTGCAAGGATTGTCATCGACAAATTACAGCATGTATATGTTCAAATTACATTGTTTCAAGTACGTTTCATTTTATATAACAAATACTGGTATTAGAAAATTACATTGCAATACCATATATTGTATCAACGGCAAATATACTGCAATAACAGGTGTACTGTTATATATCACCCACCCCTATTAAACGGAAAACTATGAAACTTTATTATACCAACAAATATAAATGCATTCTAAGATGAAGTACTTCATTTGCAATGAACTTTACTTACAGACATTGCAACACTTGATAGAGATGGGGTTTGATGAAGCTGATGCCGTTCAAGCTTTACGTGCTACAAGGAACGACGGTGAAGCTGCTGTAAGTTTCACCAAGACAACTTGTACTTGCTTGTTCATATGAGATCCTGTTGGGGCAAGTGTGAGGTTTGTGTGCCCTAGAACCTGTTTTAAACCCCCAGTGGCAATTTGATTTGCATCTGACCGTTTCAAGGTGGTAACTCCAAGGGTTCTCTTTTTCATCAATTGTTTGTGGTATCTTATTTGAAATTGATATTCTTAAACACATGCTTTGTTTTGCTCTCTACTTTTTTGCTACGTGGGGATGCTGTGTTTTCTGAGTGTGGCGATTCCTGATATGCATATTTCACTTTTTGTTTAATTTCTTAACCATTACTCCATATAAAGTTAGCTGCCTAATACAGGTTTGATGGTAAATGCCTTTCATCTCATGTGCAACCAGTGTAGATCCAGGTCAGCCAGCACATTTGTAGCATTTGATCAGGATAAGCACTGTTTGCTTTTTGGTCAGAAATAACCAAATAAATCAAAAAGTGAACAGTGCAGATTTCCATCAGATGGCTGATCTGGATCTACACTGGTTGTCCATGAAACCTCTCTGTGGAGTAAAGGGTAATCATTTAAATCATAGACAAGGCTTTGAAAAATATATTGATGTTTCCTGTTAATTAACTTACCTAATATTTGTTTGTTCCAACAGAAATTTTTGTTATGTGTGGTATTGATTCCATTCTTGTACAACATACTCTAAAAATTTAGTTGTTCAGTTTCTAACAACAGAACTGGCTTTCAGTTAAAAAATTTGCTAAAAGTTCATAGGTAACCTTACTCTCAATAATTCGACTGCAAGCACAGACCCATTATCATACTGACTTTTTACAGATGTCTGTCCTTTATGCCTCAAGCCGTTACGATCAAAACTGTGGTGGAAATCACACTGCTTTAAATTCCCATTTTTTCAATGCCATTTGAAAATTTCAGCACTGCTTTGTTCATTGTTGTTATAAAACATAAATAGTCTCTAATGTATCAACAAAATAAAAAATATTCCACAAATAAGACTTTTAAACTTAAAACAAGTTGTCTGCAGCTCTAAATAATTTGTTTTTAATGTTTCCTACAGTGTGAGATGTTAATCAGTAACAAGAAGCCGCCACCAGAAGAGACGGACGAGGGTCTCGACCATGACAGTCCATTGTTCAAGGCTATAATGGCCAATCCCATTGTACAGCTAGGACTTAATAATCCCAGATGTCTTCTAGGTAAGGCTGCCTGAAAAAATCATACAGTTATTTTGTGACAATTTTCAGTTTGTGATTTCACATAATATTATGCACAAAAACTTTAAAAAGGCAAGTGAGTGATAAATCAACGAAAACTGTATACTATTTAATTTCATATTTTCGGACACTTGTCCTTTATCGAGACAAATTCAGAATTTTTTGCATACAATAAAGGGTTGATTATATTAAAAAAATCTCTATTTTTCTTGATTAAGGACAAGTGTCCGAAAACTTGAAATTAAATAGGATACATTTTTCATTGAGTTTTTAGTTTGTATAGTTAGTTCTATTAGTATTTTTTAATTGCTTGTAACTGTTAATTTATAAATGAAATTTCATCATGAATGTTTTTCGTTTTGGTAGGTGCAGGCAAATGTCTAGTCAGGAAGATGAGTAGCACTAGAATGGTCTCCTAGTTAAGCATGTTTGTCAGAATATATGTAAACCCTTCACTTGATACTGCTTATATCCTATGTGTGACCAGATATGAATCTACACTGTTTGCTTCTTGGTCAGAAACATCAAATGAATCAAAAACAGACTATAGATACTTATCAGACTGCACAGATCTGCAGGTTGATCTGGATCTACACTGGTTGCACATGAGATATACTAAGCTGTATCCTGGGCTGGAAAAAAACCATAGCCAATCCGATGTTCTGGAAAAAGTAATATTGCCAACCCCGTCTACTGAACACTTATGAGACATATAGGTCCTGACTGGTTATTAATTGATACCTCAACAGGTAACAAATATATAGACACCCAGTGCCCTGGGTGTGGCAGATCAAACATCACCATTGACTCCTCCTGTTTAGGATGTAAAATGCAAATGCAGAAGTAAATGTACATAATTTATAATATGTACTTTGATAACAGAATGTATTCTTATCTTGTTCAGATTGTAATATTATTTAACTGGAACATTGCACTGTGTGTTTTAAAAACTGCAATAGCAAGGCAAGGCCATGTAACACATTTACTCATTGAATTTGGCGACAACATGTCTACATCCGCAGTTAAGCAATTCTGAATCCAAGGAATGAAAGGTTATACAGGATTTGAACTTTGCGAATCTTCATTGGAAGTTTTGCTTTTTGCACACAACTTTAAAGGGTACTAGTTCTTTGTGATCATGAAGCCTAAAATTCCACTCAACACTGTGCTTGGGGATGTATCAACTATACAAGTTTTCTGCATATGATTTATAATTTGAAAAAGTCCCTTTACTCAATACATGTACCGGGTATGTGTGGGTTTTATCCAATTTTCGACCCATGTAGATCCAAATCAGCTGACACATCCATCTAACACTGGTCACACCTTGGTCAGAAATATCATTATGAATTTAAAAGTGAACAGTGCAGATCTGATCTGGATCTACTGTTTGCTCATGGGATTACAGCCGTATTCCATGGTGTAAAGTACTTACCTTAGGATTGTCACAAATTGTACATTTAGTATTTTATATCATTTCAGCTTTTATACAGATGTTAGAACATCCTCACACTGCCAACCAGTGGTTAAGTGATGCTGAAACTGCCCCGTTGTTAGTTCAAGTGTCGCGTATTTACCATGCTGAGAAACATTCAGAACAACAACAAAAACACGAGGAAGATTTACGACGGAGAAACAAAGACAAATCAGAATAACTTTAATGCTTAAATTATATTAAAGTGTTTAGTTTCATACCCGTTTAAGTTTTTAAAATATATTTGTTTGAAACAGTTGTTTTGTGATTTTTATTTTTTTTTAATTATCCAAATGAATGAAGTTATGGAAGGGCAGATATTCACCCAGTTTGATATTTTATCAAAGTTTGAATTTCCCAGCAGAACAGTAAAGTCCAGCAAATCTTAATGACCTGTGAGAAACAAACCTCTTGTTATTCCTTTTGTTTGACCCAATCCTATTTACTCCTTATTTTCTTTATTTAACTCTTTCCTCAATAGATAGACCTTTATTGCATGGGTGAACAGCTTAGATCCAGATCAGACGGCACATCAGTGTCATCTGATCAGGATCTAAACTGTTCCCTTTTTGATTCATGAGGTTATTTCTGACCAAAATTCGATCAGTGCAGATCCTGATCAGACAGCACAAATGTGATCTACATCTACACTGGTTGCAGATGCGTAAAATGCATAACTATGGAGGAAAGGATTAAATGTGGGATGCCACAGACTAAAAGGTGTCTTTGAAACGCTGACTTAAAATCTTTACTCAACATCATAAAGTCTAGAAGATGATACATTGTATAGCTTTTTATTTCCATTTTGAAAACAACAAAACAAATACTTTTATCTCTTACGGGAAAGGAGCCAGTCTAGGTCAGAAAGTACACAAAATAATCATTTATCAGTTATGAGAAAGTTCTTTCCAAATAAAGTAACAACTGAAATAATCAACGAGTATTGCCAAAGACACCTTTTCTGTGACAGGTCCCTGATGAAAGAGAATCAAACAAACTAGGCTTAATGGTGACATTATTTATTTCAGTGTTAATGGGTTTAACAAAAAAAAAAAGGTTGTCCCTTATAACCTTTTACTCTGTGAAGATGCCTTTTATCCCAAGTGCAACCTGTGTAGATTCAGATCAGAATGCATTGGACTGTACGAATGTGCAAGCATATATGGATCTAACCTGGTTGCTCATCAGATATAAGTATAAACTATGGAGTAATAGGGTTAAAATCTATCTCCAAATATTTTTTTTATTTAAAAAGGGTTTTTTTAAATTGGAAAATGTTGTAATTGAGTCTGGTTTTCTTGGACCCGGTTCAAATTTACCATTTTTTCAGCCAGCTTCTCCTGACCTTGACAAGCTGAAATGTATCTCGTAACTCAGCCAGTGCCTCCTAACCCGACATTAATATGATGGCTCTCCTATTACATTAGTGTAGATCTGGGATGGAGGTTATAAAACTGAGATTGGAAACCAGTCAAATCAGATGCTTGAGATTTGAGACTGGTTTCCATGCTCAGTTTTATAACCTTGGGCACTGGATCTACACTGTTCGCCCAGTTGAACAGTGTGTCTATATAGGAAAGTATTAATCTATACTTTTATTGTATCAGAATGAATTTACACACAAGAAGTTAGTTTACATTTAATGATTTATCTGATGCAAATGTCTTTGATCAATGATATAGTTTTTATGGTATTAAATTAATACTGCAGAAACCTTGAAAATATTAAAAAGATGATCTCATGTGGTTTGATGTCTTGAATGCAAGCCAAAATCTAAATGAAATTGAAATCAGTACATGTAGGATATATATATAGCATGTTATTTACAATTTAACCTTAGACCTAGTGACCCCCAAAACAGTAGGGGTCATGTACGAAGTCGAATTTGTGAAGTTTTAAGACTGTGACAAAGGGTTCTCAAGATGATGAGCATAATCCAATTTGACATTCCCAGCTTTGGGACATTGACTTCTCCCCATAAAACATAGGGATCTTTATTAAGCTCTAAAGAAGTATGGGTTATATGTAACTCGTTTTTGAGCAGACAGCGAAGTGTATTGGAGATGGAAGTGTCCCCCATAGTGTGCAGGACATTATAACATATAAATTGTGTAAAATGTATTTCTGCAATAATATCAATAAAGCCATCTAGATTTCAACATTTATACCCAAAATTGATCCCCAAACTGAAGGATGAAGGTAACAGCATTTACCATACAATGAAGTGGTTAAAAAGCTGGATTTCAGCTGCTGCATCCTCAAATGTATAATGCCAAACATGAAGCAGGTAACAAACAACTTCAAAATGAAAACTTTTATTTGAATTTTGTAATGATAACATGAGTTATCATTTGAATAATCAATACATTTACATGTTTAAAAACATTTCATAGTACAGCTCATAAGCTTCTTTCCAGTGTGGATGTACAATAATATTAACCCTTCCTCCATGGATACACCTTTATTGCATGGGGGAACAGTTTAGATCCAGGATATAAACTGTTTACTTTTTGATTAGTTAGGTTATTTCTGGATTTACGCTGGTCGCACATGCGTATATATGGAGGAAGGGTTAAGTATTCAGAAATATGAAGGTAGATGAGCGATATACTCTGACAGTTTGCTCAGGTTTCAAACTGACCAATAACAAACTTGAGTTTGAATACTAGTTGCTTAGCACAATTTTATGACCTTGTGCCAGAGAAAATACCTACAGCTTTGTCTTGTTGCCATCAGAGGTTTAGCAGACATTGATGTATTTGTCTGATACACAGCAGACACGGCAATTTGTATGTGCAACCAGTGTAGAATATTTCTACAGCTCATAAAACTTGTGCAGACTTAGGTTAATTAAAATATTAGAAGTTAACCTGCAAGTTTTCTTTCTGGGTCATTCCTGCTCATTTTCGTACAGTTGTAGATGTTTCGCAAAATAAAATGCATTTATTGTGAACCATGATCAGACTTGATATACAGCCCATATCTGTGAAATTTTGTCTTCTTTTTCAGGTCTTTTTGTAGCCAATCGGGCCCCATTTCTTATTCAAAACAGTATTTTACCCCAATTGCTAAATGAACATTTTCAATTATAATTTGAGAAAAAAGCTTTAATTCAGTTTGTTTTTATAAATCTAATATTGAAGTTCAGTCTTATATAAAATGCAGCCAACTGGTTGAAGTTGAATGTAAATCCAAGTTGAACAATCACAACAACCGGTCTTCAATCTGAACTTTATCATCAAGGCCCCATCTATATATTGTTTATGGCCAGCTATCTAATCACAGATGTTTATCATGACATTTCTACATCGCCTTCTCCGTCGGAACTCTCATCTTCCTCATCAGTGTCCATTGTGGCAGGCTTGTCTGATTTAACTTTACTTGGCCCTGCTTCTTCAACTGTAAACAAAACAAACAACAGATTATCAACAGAATACAAAACAACTACCTAAAACAAAATATAAAGAACTCAATTTTACAGAAGGATTCCATGTGGACCGTTTCAAATATTTATGATTGCAAAGATCAACAATTTTTCTTCACATCTGTGAAAGAGTCTTGATAATCGGACAAAGCAATGTCTTTCCAATAAACAAACCGATTCCCATATTCCAAACTACCTTTTTTATATTTACATGTATTTACTTTAGTTTATTCCATGATACAGCAATTGCTGGAATTCAAGTATGAATTAAACCAGAAGATTTTGCCATTAAGGATATTTCACAACAAGAAACTTTTTCCTGCAACAAGCTCATGGTGATTTAAGATTTCTTCAGTTACTAGTGAGAAGACTTTAGATGTGACCAAGAAGAGAAGATTGTTGATTCAGATCATACTGTACAGATGAGCAGGCTGATCAAAATCGAGACTGTCATCACCTGGGAGTACGGGGTTAAGCCGCCACCCATGAAGCTACAGAAGTGTCTTCTGACCCATTGTGGCTGGTCAATATATTAATTACATGTATATTTACATGAATTATTAAAGGAGATTACAATCTGATACACATTAGCTCAAGACAAGTGGCCAACCACTACAGTTAACCAGTAAAAAAGAAAGTGAATCCAGCAACCTTTTTACCCCCATCCAGAATTTTCTTGTGGTTCATAGTCAGATTAGCATGATTCATTAGCATAGTTAAAACGATCTAAATTTGCTTCTTATGATATTATTTTAACTTAATTTATGTTAAAAGAATCAAATTAACTTCATATTTAAAATGTTGCAGACACACTATTTTTATGTTTACTTGCAAATTTTGACTTCTAAAAATCCCCTGCATCAAATTCAAAATAAGGTCGGGTAAAAAGTGGTAAAATCTAAATTTGCTTGCATCAAAATGCAAGAATCTGTGTCCATTGAAATCCCTGGACTATTGTTGGTTCTTTATTAAAAACAACAAATTTTAAAACACTTTACTCCATAGATACACCTTTAATGTGTGGGCAAACAGTGTTAATCCAGACCAGGTGGCACATTTGTGACGTCTGATCAAGATCTACTCTGTTTGCTTTTATATTCATTAGGTTATTTGATCAAGATGTGACCAGTCCAGTGCCCAAGGTTATAAAACTGAGCATGGAAACCAGTCTCAAATCTCAAGCATCTGATTGGCTGAAATGGCGACCAGTCGCCATTTCAGCCAATCCGATGCTTGAGATTTGAGACTGGTTTCCAATCTCAGCTTTATAACCTTCAGCCCTGATCAAGATCAGATTGCATGGATGTGCCGGCTGATCTGAATCTTTGCTGGCCACACACACGTGAAAATGTGTATATAATATTAATGAGTAAATGGTTAAAATGTCAAAGTGATCACTAAATGCTACACGAAATCTGTGGCTTGACTGTTATCTAAAAGAATCCCCCAAAAATCAGAAAGTATATAGTTTGTTATCCTTTCAACCTACCATCCATCTGACTTTTGTCTTTTTGAGCATGTCTGAGTCTTTTCAATTCCTTTCTCTTTCGCTTCCCTGACACTCGGATGTTGTTTGTTGGTTGTTTACTGAAAAAAAAGTAACAGTAGTAAACACTTGATGAACCAGTTGTCTTTACTGAGCTGAAGATAAAACGACCAGTCACCATTTCAGCCAATCCGATGCTTTGGATTTTAGACTGGTTTCCAGTCTCAGCTTTATAACCTTGGGACCTGGAATAAAATATGTGTTCCAAAGGAACTGTTTTGGAGCATCATTCTTCCTCAGCAGAAAGATTCTTTGACTGAGCACTTGCAAACTCTATTTGTTTTACCTTTTTTCTTTCTTAATTTTATGGTAGCAGAGTAATTAAACAATAAATTTATTTGACATTCGTAATGAAAATACGTCACATTATGTGATTATCAGGAGCAGTTAAAAATGTCTACAATTCTTAAAATTATCCCTGGGTATTATACTTCAATCAACCAGATACTACAAATTTCAATTAGATTTTGACCCAGCGAGCAACCTCCATAAACATCTGTTGCACTGCAGCACTTCAAAAGACGCCGACATGTTTTTTTTATGTTTTGGTTGCAAGCCAGAATCTAACTGAAATCCAGATTTGTAGTAACTTTGGTCAAATGGCTCTAATTCATATTAATATGTTTTTATCCTAAAATTGTAACAAAACATGCACCGCTCAAATTGGATAATTCTTTAAATGTCTAGTAGTATAATAAAAGAAACTAGAAATGTGTCCATAGGACACGGATGCCCCCGCTATGCATCGTTTTCAGATACTAAAGTGCAATGATGGGAATAATAACATTTCAAAGACAGTGATGTTCGAGTAATTATAAGAATATGCATAAACTTGATGATCAAGTAAATTATTTGTATTTGTGGCACTGTTGTCTTCTCATTACGGAAATGTCTGTGAAGAAGTTGGTGGTAATGCAATGCAATGTCATAGTGAACATTTGTGCCAAGTTATTTTGAAATCCCTTCACTCATAAAGAAGTTATAGCCCGAACAAGTAAATTCAAGTTTAAGTAACTGTGACCTTGACCTTGGACTTACAGGCATGGGTAATGTATCCAACACACCGCCTTGTCATGGTGAACATTTGTGCCAAGTTATTTTGAAAACCCTCCATTCAAAACAAAGTTATAGCCCGGACAAGGAAATTCTATTTTTAGTCACAGTGACCTTGACCTTGGACCTACAGGCATGGACATGGTACACGACTCACCACCTTGTCATGGTGAACATTTCTGCCAAGTTATTTTGAAATTACTCTATTCCTAACGTAGTTACAACCCTGACAAGAAAATTCTATTTTAGTAACAGTGACCTTGACCTTGGACCTACAGGCATGGGCATGGTATGGGACACACCATCTTGTCATGATGAACTTTTGTGTCAAGTTATTTTGAAATCAATCTATTCCTATTAAAGTTACAGCCCTGACAAGAGAATTCTATTTTTAGTAACTGTGACCTTGACCTACAGGCATGGGAATGGTACGCGATACACCGCCCTGTCATGGTGAACATTTGTGCCAAGTTATTTTGAAATCCCTCCATTTATAATGAAGTTACAGCCCGGACAAGAAAATTATATTTTTAGTAACAGTGACCTTGACCTTGGTCCTCAAGCCTCGGGTATTGTGCGGACACACTGCCTTGTCTTAGTGAACATATGTGTAAAGTTATTTTGAAATCCCTCCATTCATAACAAAGTAACAGCCCGGACAAGAGAATTCTATTTTTAATAACAGTGACCTTGACCTTTCACCTACAGGCATGGGCATGGTGACACATTGCCCTGTCATGGTGAAAATTTGTGCCAAGTTATTTTGAAATCCCTCCATTCATAACAAAGTAATAGCCCTGACAAGAAAATTCTATTTTTAGTAACAGTGACCTTGACCTTCGACCTAAAGGCTTGGGCATGTACGTGACATACCGTCTTGAAATGGTGAACAATTATACCAAGTTATTTAAAAATCCAATAAGAAATAACAAAGTTACAGAGCGGACAAGATTTTGCAAGAAAATTCTATTTTTAGTAACAGTGACCTTGACCTTGGACCTACAGGCATGGGTATTGTCACGACACACCGCCTTGTTATGGTGAACATTTGTGCCAAGTTATTTTGAAATCCCTCCATTCCAAACGAAGTTAAGGGCAAAGTGTATATTTTTCTTAACACAAAATGTAAGTGAAAAAGAGGCATAATTTGAAAAATTTTGGAAGCAGGGTTATGGGTCTTGTTGGTTGTGATGTAGATTTTGATGGTGAAAATATATTTCAAGTTTCAAGGCAGTATCTCAAGTAGTTTTAAAGTTATGGGCAAAATGCATATTTTGCTTAACACAAAATATAAGAAACAAGATACATGTATATTCCTATTAAAACTAATGTAAAAGGAAGTATCAAAGGGCCATAACTTCTGAACGGAACATGTATGAGCGAAACCCAACCTTTATGCACAACAACATATCAGGCCAAGCATTGTGGTCAAGTTTCATTAAATTCCCACCAGTAGTGTAGGAGGAGTTGCGTTCACGAGATATACTCCTATTAAAACTAATGTAAATGGAAGTATCAAAGGGCCATAACTTCTGAACGGAACATGTAAGAGCGAAACCCAACCTTTACGCACAACAACATATCAGGCCAAGCATTGTGGTCAAGTTTCATTAAATTCCCACCAGTAGTGTAGGAGGAGTTGCGTTCACAAGAACATCGGACGGACGAACGAACGGACAGACAGGAGCAACTCTTAATGCCCGTCGCCATTTCATGGTGGGGGCATAACAAACAACTGTGTGAAAGTTCTATATTTTACTTTTAAACTAAGCTAGGTGACATGAGAAATTGAGAAATTTTAAGAATTAAATAATCCAAAATTTAAATCCCTCTGTATAACATCGTTATTTACTTTAACTGTTATTTACCCGGAAATAACATTTTTGTATCACTTAAGCTTATTTCTTGTAATGTCAGTGACATTACAAGAAATAAGCTTAAGTGATACTTCTGTATCACTTACGAAATTTTCTTTAATTGTTCTCTACTGAGAAGTTTTGTCTCTTCAATAATAATTCTGTCCGCCTTCTCATCGTTCCTCTTCTTCCTCCTCTGTCTCTTTCTTTCTTTAGCTGCCTTTATTTTACCCTGAAATAACAACAGATACTGTTGACAGTAATTAACCCTTTCCTCCATATTAACACAATTTTATGTGTGTGTGACCTGTGTAGATCCAGATAGTGCCGGCAAATCCGTGGTCAGAAATAACCTAATAAATCAAATAGCAAACACTGCAGACCCTGATCAGACGGCATGGATGTTCCGGCTAATCTGAATCTACACTGTCTGCCTATACAATAAAGGTGAATCTATGGATGAAAGGGTTAATTATTGTTTGTAAATGGATTATAATATAGGAAAGTGTTAGAAAAGGTATTTCCTTTTTCTTTTTACTGAATTTTCATGATCTTATCATTATTATTTTTAACTTAGAAAAAAAGTTAAATGTTGCGCTTATGTGCACAAGTACAGTAATAATATTATGTTTGTGAAAGGTTAGGACATTGGGTTGATGGACCGACTGGCACTTTTTTATTTTTTTTATTTTTAGGTTATAAATGGGTCCAATGATAGGAGAAAAAATGCTGGTATGACTTAATGTGTAACTGTGCATTTTGTCATGATTTTATTGTGGGGTCACACGACTTACCGGAATCCACCAAAATTACCGGAATCCACGGAATCCACTTTGATTTACCGGAATCCACTTTAAAAATGGGTTTAATAGCATAAATATGCATTAAATTTGATTTAATTTCATAAAGTATATGTAATATATTCAATTGCTTTTAATTAAAAGATGTTTTTAGCGGAAATGATGTTTATATTTCAAAAATTGTTTGCGACGCTGAATTGACGGGAATATGTTCGTTGCTATGCGCTGTTAATCGAATAAAATAAGCTAACCTGATATTCATTGTATTAATCATTGTATTAATTATATATATTAATAATTTTAATCATTCAGTATTTTTATTTCTACTTTTTGCGAATACACGAAAGGATAATTACGATATTATTCACTCAAAATACCATGTCATCAGTTTGACAATTCATGATGAATATATCATAACAGCTTATATTATCAGCTTATGTATGAAAATTGATGTATTCTACTTTTACAAACAATTAAAAACTGAATGCTAATAACTGCAAATCCACGCCGTGAAACAATGCGTTTGTTGTTACGGGCGCTAATTGCTCAAGCCGAATAATTGACATGCGAGGTATATATACGTATATTTACAAATACAAGTAGTCGTTTAAAATCAGACTTCAGACTCGAGCTTCGAAGCATACAATTTCAAGATGGACAAAGGCATGAGAATAACTATTTATGGAGAAAGTTATGTAAAACGCCTGGGAAGATTTACGAAATATGATATGAAAGTAAGTTTATAGATAATATTTATTTGATTAAATAATCTTATATGGATGGTAAAAAAATTAGTCTCGTCTCAGTTAGTACTGGACAATTTCATTCATCTATTATAGTTATATATGTACTTTTTTTTTACTTACAGGTTCCTGCAGACGTTCGCTTTTTCGGTCGGGGCGGAATGAATGCAGAGAATTTCTGCAACGACTGTTCCAATTCAAGCTTCACTACATGTTCTTGACAATCGGTTAACTGCTCCTATATCTATGTTACCTTGTCCTTGGTGAAAATAAAATATCTCTGTCGGTAAAATGCAGCTTAATATAACTGTTGCCAAATAGGTATTCAGCATTTCAATATTATCGAACTGCATGATGCCGTTATAGATATTTTATTTTTCGTTTTAAAGAAATCAGTGCAATGCCAAAAGCAGTAATACCTTTTTTTTTATAAAGACAGAAATAAATATATATCTGTTATCTTATATCTTATATTTTCTTGATAAATAATCGCGTTTTGTTGGTTTAAGGGCCGTAAGTAGTAATTCCGTTATTGAGATGTTGATAATTTCTTTAGTTCTTTATTAATAATTGCTATAAGACTGAAGATAACCCTCATAAAATTTCCATACTTATAAAATGCATGCACCTGACTAAGGCTGCACGTGCGTCGTATTCCTCTCCGTCGTAAGAACAAGATCTGCAGGCGAATTTCATATTGTGAGACCATGCTTTAACATTATCCTCTGATATAGAAACACAATTTCCATGAAACCAGTTCTTGCAGTAATAACACTATAATTCCTTGCACATTTTTGAACAAACTGAACACTGAGCCATTGTGATTTTAATTATTATAGAAAAAGCACAAAATAATCCGTGTCAGAGTTAGAAAAAAATAACAGGAATAATCCCTGTCACAAAAATATATTCCGGTAATTTTGGTGGATTCCGGTAAGTCGTGTGACCGTTTATTGTGTACTGATGGCAAAATTATGGAAAAAGTTCAAACTATGAGTGTGTGCTCTCTTTCCAATCACTGGATACAAATCAAAATGATTAGTTTATACTTTCCTAAATTAGATAAGATAACAAATTTTCGTGCAGCTGATATTCAAGGGAAGTTAAAACTGCATATCCAAATTGAAAAGTTCAGCTTTAACATTTTTTGTAATTGTGTTCACTGGTTGTATCCAAGTTTTTGGGATTTTTTTTATACAAATGTCATGGCTTTTCATTTGAGACTTTTAACAGAGTTTTGACTGTTGAACTATCTCTTGTCCTTGTGTATGCTGAATATTGTATGTCATTCTGATACTTTGAAAATCATCAAAATGAACATGGGCTGTTGCTAAAAATTGACAAGGCAGTGTTAAAGTGCGATTTAAAAGTTAACTGAAAAAAGAAGAAACAAGCAACAGAATGTACTGAAGTTTCAAACATCGATGTAATCATGTTTTTCTTTTATTCTAATATATGAATATATCTGTGTTAAACAGTGTTTTAAAATTTTCACATTGACCGATTTTCGGGAAGAATGTCCGATTGAAATTTCAAAATTGGTAAAAAAAATCTGTCATGATAGTTTCCCATAAATTTTTACAAAAATTACCAACATGGACATTTTTTACATTAGTCATGAATAGTGGCCCATAAATTGTTACAAAAATTATCAACATGTACATTTTTTCACAGCTTAAACAGCTATTAATCTGTCAATTATCAAATTCACTACTCTGCTACCATGACTACCACCACGACTACATGTCCAGTGAATAGCCCGCGGCATAGATGAAACAGGATGTGGTCAGTCTCATTTTAACAACAGGCGAGTTTTTTTTTAATTTACAAAGGAACTGCGCCAATCTCCTTCGCAGAGTTGTCGTTCCTTACACTCACTTTACATCTCTGCGAAAGGCTCAATGTCAAGATTTTTGACATAACTCTACAGACTTATTTTATACAGACATAATTATGAATATCAAAAGCTCATGGATAAACAAATGACAGATATCTTCACTATCTTTCATTCAAACTAAAGAAACCCAAGCAATTTTAAATGTAACTGGTGAACTATTTTTTGAGTTAAAGTAAAAGTAGTTGAAAGTAGTCCCAGCCTATAACAGAGGTGAATGTAATGAGCCGATAGTGTAAGAGAGTGGAACTGCGCTAGTCAAAGGCTGTTTGATGTCAGAATTCAAAGTGGCAATCCCGGTAATTGAATTAATTAACGTAAACAATAAAACAGTTTACATTTTATTGAAAGAAGTGTAAGTCTGATGTGCGTAATTGTAAATGACCAACGACCGAATAAAATGAAGTACGTTTAAAATTGCTGTTTCACAAATTTAAAGAAAGCTTCTACCATGCAGATTTTACTTAAATTGATTGCCTTTCACAGCAAAGTTGAAAAGGCTCAAATGAATAATATATATACTTAATGTGAAAATTTATTGAGTGACCGGCTTGCTTACTTATGGCTTTAATGATTCAAATAAATTTTAAATTTACAAAAATATATGTATGCAATATTTATTTCTGACTTGGAAATAAATGTTGCATACGCAGACTCGTGTAAGTTCTTGTAGATTCAATAATTACTACTTTCGGTAAAGAATAGAACAATATTTCAAACAACTATAATATCGTGTTACAAAGCATGAATTAATCGACGTATATTTACGTAAGGTGAACTCTTGCCTCCAGAAATTCTGAGAGTTAATACATGTTCAATGAAAGAAATAATCCACTTCACAATCGCTATGAATACTGCTGTAGTTTACTATTTTGAACTATTATGTCACATTTTAAATGCATGGGATGCTTGTGTATTACAACAAAGATGCCGATCGCCGTAAACTTCAAACGTCGCATGCCGCTCTAATAAATCGATCAAAGAATTTTTCCGTCTACAGCCCGAAAATCATGAAATAAATCGGTTGGAAAGGTTGTAGGATATCGCCGACGAGAAAATATGCCGAAATGGGGGAATGGAATGGGTGTCGGGAGAGTTAAATGCGCTGACCGCGGGGACTGGAAGTTGTAGTTCATTCGGACCGGAAGACGCTGTTTGTGCTAAACAAAAGTCAGGGTATAGTCAATTTTGGCGCCAATGTCCAATTGTGATTTTGAAATTTTAGAAACAATGGTGTTGATGACTGCATAAGGTCACTTCCAACAGCCTAGCTGTTGAGCACTAGCTATTCTGTGACATGGTTAAAGATTACCAACTTCCTACATTAGTTAAGCAATGGTTTGCTCTGGGTTGCCTAGAAGGGTGTCCTGCTGGGTGGTGGTTGGTTCACCCACAGCTTGGAACTACTTCACTGGTGTCAGAAGTGCTTGACAAGCACATAATGGTTGTTTCGGTGAGGGTTCAGGCTAGAGACTGCAGCCCACGTGACTGTGCAGTTGACGATAAGGCTCCGAAGTACGGCAGCATAAGGTCACTCGCTGTTGGGCTAGCTTTTTAGCGAAATGGCTAAAGTCTACAGTGCCCAAACAAGTTGAGGAACGGTTTGCTCGGTCAGTGAATGAATGTGTACATGTGTCCCGCTCGGGTGGTTGGTTCCCCATACCTGAATCACAGGGAATCGGCATTGGATGATCCCAAACCTGCTACAGGCCTCATTAAGGATATAAATCTAACTTATATATGAACTCGTTTTAAGAAAATCGTAAGAAATACCTTTTGTTTTATTCTTTTGACAATTTTTCCTAAACCCATTATGATTGCAACGTTGGGCAATGTTAAACAAAGGGAAGCAACTTTGTTTGCAGAATGGTATTGTGATAAACCCCGTCACAAGTCGAACCTGTCGATGTAAAGTGTGGCGCTCGATGTTAAATTCTTAATATAGATCTAATTGTGTATTTAAATATATTTTTCGTCGCTAAAGTTAGACTATATGAGCGACGCCTCAAGATGAGAGTAAGTCAGTTATGGCTTTGGAGGAAAGTGCAAGATACAGAGAATTCTCCAATTCCAGAATCGTGGTATACCGAAGAACATTATATTCTCAATAGTTCGACCCCAAAAACAGACCGATTTTTGTTGCGCAAAATTAATTGTATGGGCGGCCAACACCGCCAAAAATGAATAATTTGCTTTAATTCAATTATACCACAAACACATCGGGGAACAAATCCATTCAATTCGAACAAAAATATTGCAAAGAAAGACTTTAATTGTCCAAACAAAGCAATTTCTGCTTCAGTTCGGTATATTTACAAACCACGCAGCGATATTGCTCCTAAAAGAAGACATCAAGTAATCCAATTCAATGGGATGCCATTAGAAACGGTGCTTATTTATGGGCGGCCAACACCGCCAAAAATGAATAATTTGCTTTAATTCAATCATACCACAAACACATCGGGGAACAAATCCGTTCAATTCAAACAAAAATGTTGCAAAGAAAGACTTTAATTGTCAAAACAAAGCAGTTTCTGCTTCAATTCGGTGTATTTACAAACCACGCAGCGATATTGCTCCTAAAACAAAACATCAAGTAATCCAATTCGGTGTATTACCATTAGAAACGGTGCTTATTCTGCTTTAATTTAATGCATCAACACACTAAATTCGGTGCAACCTCATTCAAATCGGTGCAATAAGATCCAAAAACGTGTACCAAAGACATGTAACAAAATAAAAAGAAAGTACACGTTTTTGGATCTTATCCGATACAAATGTT
This sequence comes from Corbicula japonica, assembly GCA_038501625.1. Taxonomy (NCBI): domain Eukaryota; kingdom Metazoa; phylum Mollusca; class Bivalvia; order Venerida; family Cyrenidae; genus Corbicula; species Corbicula japonica. Next base: position 136,580 of record JAZAYU010000088.1, read on the forward strand.
TTTTTATAAGAAATGGATAAAGGAAAATTATTTACTTAATCATACATGTATTAAATGCATTAGCATTAATAAAACTTATAGAACAAATACACTTAATGGACAAAAACAAAAAGGACATTTAATGAAACATAAGTTGTATTGAATGACAAATGATGTAAATAACATATTCATGTACAATGAGGCTGAATAATTATAGTTTGAAATCACTAATGAGATTTAAAAATAGGGTAAATAATATGATTAACTGAAAGTATGAAGGAAATGTAAATAAAACAAACACAACTTTATCAAATACAAAGAAAACATTTTAATAATTATGAAACATTAAACATTTTAAGATATGAAAATCAGGCTATGATAATAAAATGAAGAAAAATATGTTGGGTGAAAACATCTCACTTTGAAGGAGAATCGTTTTAAGTTTACATTTAAAATACTGATTAGAAATTTTAACTATGTATAGCTGAACAGAAAATAATCAAAATAGTTGATAACATCAAGTTGTGCAAACATTTTTTATGTCGAATATATTTGAACTATTCAATTTTTACGTAAATTTGATACAGATAGAAAATTATGTAATGAATAGAAACAAATCCGAAGGGTTGAATACGATTTCAAGGACATGAAATTCGGACAAAATAAAAATATGAAAAAGCAATATATGCATATCAGGAATTGCCACACTAAAAAAACACAGCATATCGAAGGCTCGGTTTAATAGAACATATTCATATGCAACAACATGAACTTAATCATTTTTTTTATTTCGAATTTTAAATATAAATATGATATTTTGATTTCGATCAAATTTAAAACTGATCCTCCACAGTAATGACGAGAGCACACTATTAGAAACCATTTGTGTATGACAAGAAAAAAAATTGACAAAAATAAACAATAACAACAAACAAACTACAACAACAATTTCACAAACTTTATATAAAACAATAAATGAAATGATATAAAAAAAAACAACAAATAAAATTTAGCAAAACAACTTTTATTAGCATATTATATACTGTTGGTATGATATTCGATACATGTAATTCCTTTACAAATAAAAATTGACTATAATGATATTATTTTCTTAATGTTTTGTAATAGAAGATAGTTAAAATTTGAAAACTAGGATATTTTGACATCACTCAATATGGAATGCTTTATTAAAACGTGAAAAAGTCATGTCATAAATAGCCACATTAAAAACAAACAAAGCATACATCCAAGGAGAAGGGGGTTGAAAGAGGGCATTCGTTTAAAATATTATCAAAAGACACTACAAAACTTTAACACAAAAAGAGAACTCAACAGGATGCTGCCTCGAAACAGAATGTGTTAAAAATTGAAATCAGCTTAAAGAATATGAGCGAAAAGAATTAACAAAAACACACTGCTTCTCATAACACTTTATCGAGACTTAGTTTTAAGACAGACACGAATAAGCGCACTTTTAAATTATACAAAACAATAGTACTCATTTTCGAATTTATTTCCACATGAACAACATGGTTTCGGTTTCCATTAAACGAAAACATCTGTTTTTGGATAGCCGTTCACAAAAATCACTAAAAACACAAAAAGAAATTTACTATTTTGCGGAAAGAGTTAACTATCAAAACTGAATGATCATGACATACATGTGTAATAATGGTTGAATAAAAAAAAATGAAGTGAGTAAGTGGTTTACTTATTGAAATTTGAAACTAAATTGTAATCTATGCAAAAAATGAGAAATACACCATGTTATCCTTTTTACTGTTGAGTTGTCTGAATGTTTTTGTATGAAAAGTACAAAAATGACAAATTGTTGTTTCTAAATTGTTCTTACAGTGACAGCATACATTTAATCACATTTTTTTTAATTGTGAATCTTTTAAATCTTATGTGAGAGGAAACACACTTTCAAAAGTGTAAGTGACACTATTGCTTAACACGATATTGAAAACAACGATTGTATATTTCAAACTTTTTATTTCATTTAACATGCTAGAAAATAACAACAACCACAAGATCCAATAGTAAAATTATAGTTTTGATAATAATAAACGAGCAAATAATAAGATGAGTGATGTATGAAAGAAATATGAAATTATAAAATATCAATTCAGAAAATATAATTTGAAAAACGAATGATAAAATAAGACTTGAATACCAAATTAATAATTATATCAGTTTAAAGAAATTAAAATATTAATTACATAGAAAAATCTAAACACGTTAAGAGTTAAAAGTTTAAAGCTATGATAAAACTGAATATAAATGAGCATACAAGAAGAGGGATGTTAAAAACAAACAACAGTGAAATAGGGTCTTATTTATTTTGAATTTGAAATGCTGTTGAAATTTTTTTTAAAATTTTGTCTAGCTAGATAGAAAACAAATCTTAAAAAGTACGCAAACATTTTTCAGATACATTTGAATTTACTATGAGAAATATTCGGATTTCCTTCTTGAATAGAACAAACAATCAAAACAACCGATCACTAATTATATGCCCACGCTGGAAAGTAACCCCGTACGGCGACAGTGCCTATCCACAAAATGTTGTACGCCCAATCGATTGAGCAAGTCGAAGATAACCCCGGTGCAGTGATCGGCATTATGTTTTACTTGTAACAGTTTACATGTACTGGCTTATGTGACGATTTTAAAGGAATAGTTCGTTTATGTTGTGGAAACTTGCGAAAAGACTTTTTTCTGGAGTTTACAATAAACATTGTCTAATAGGTGAGAAGTGGAGTATAATTTTGATAATCAACAATACAAACCCCATTTCTTTCAAGGATTAGGATTAAAAACACACTTGACACCAGCTTGAAGATGTGAAAGTTGTAATGAAATAAAAGACAAGCTAACCTGAATGTATGAATGATAAAATATTTTTCATTGAATGCCATTTAACCAGGGGCGAATGCCTTAAATTGTAATTATTGGCAGAGTCTTATTAATGGGTTTCTTGACAAAATGCAATCTTTTATAAGGAGTATAAAACACAATTAGTATCTGCTAAACAAATGCAGATAATTAACAAAAATTCTATTGTTAAAGTGTCAGTAAGAAAGTTTGTACTTGTTATCAAAATTAGTTAGAACTCCGAAATCATATGTCTAAATTTCTTATATCAAAACCACCCGGTTGTGAAATGAGCATTTTAATTGTGGACAAGTTTAAATATGATACTTTGATGATTTATAAACAAGAAATTATTTATGTTTTCTTTTCTACAATGAAATATGAAAGAATGGAAAGAAAATGATATTTGTTTTTCTAACAATTGTGTTGTTTGTTTTTCTATCGTAATCTGTTTAAACGTCTGGCATTTGCTGATTTAATTATCCGGTCCATTAATGTGGTATTTGATTTGGTGTAAATCCTTAACAAGTAAGATCTAAATGAAAAGATGAACACTCAATTTACAATTAAGTAAGAAGTTACATCTGAAGCAATGGTAACAAATTATATATGTTACCTAAATAACAACTATTTATTTATTTTATTTTATATATTTTTTTGTAATTTTGTTTTTCAAACGTTTTCTGTTTCATTTGAAATAGTTCATACATTTGATTTTCATTTATAATTTATTTATTAATTGAAACATTTTAACCAGAAGACAATTATTAATTTTGGAAGAATTTTTACTAAGATAAAAATGGCATTGTCTCTATTTGGGAGAGAAATAGATGAAACGGAAACAAAGAGCGCATCGGACGCAATAAATATGATATACATTGCAGTATAAACTTTTGTGAAAATTCTTTTTAGACAAATATTTTATTGGTTCATAAAGTCTCATCTTCATTTAAGTATTATGAAACAGAATCTAACGAATACAAAGGAGTATAATTCCCTTCTTGCTTCGACAAGGATTAAAAGCACGCTTATTCGAAGTATGTGTTGAAAAGATAAGCTAATCTGTTTAAATGACAAATAATTTTCATTGCATATTCTTTCTTTAACACTGGATGTATTTGATTGTGATAAAGTACACACACACACACACACACACACACACACACACACACACACACACACACACACACACACACACACACACACACGCACGCACGCACGCACGCACGCACGCACGCACGCACGCACACACACACACACACACACACACAAACGAATATGTTAGGTGTCAGTCACAAACTAATTCCCTATTGACAATATTGTGTCTTGAAGCCATTGTTCTTATAAAAATTATGAATATTAATGTAAATTATGGGTTCATTATACTGATCCTTTGATAAGTTAAAATGTAGAAATGAAATACGAGATAGAATATCAAGTATTTTTTTGTTGACGTTTATTAAAAGACCTACGCACTGTTATTTTGTAAAATTTAAATATCACCATTCATTACAATTATATTTACGAGTATTAATTTGTGCACCAGATTGGTGAAATACATCTAAGCTTAAATAATTAATGTGCCCAATTGAAATAAATGAAAAGTCAACATATTCGCCAATTGTATTTTTATATTTGAAACGAAGAGATGATTTCTATGAAGTCATTAGAGATGAATCACAGGATATAAATAAAATGAATTATCACATTAAGTACAGTATTTTCAAAAGTGGTGAAATGGAAATTTAATCATGTTCTATAAATAGAAGGATTATTGAAAAAGTCAAAACACTCTTACGCAAATAATGTTTGTGAAATAAATGAGATATGAAAGTAGGACCTGGAGTGCCAATTGTTGTTGCTGATGTTGTTGATTATCTAGTTGTTGTTGTTGTTGATGGTGTTGTTGTTGTTGCTGATGGTGTTGTTGTTGTTCTCGGCGTTCTTGCATCAGACGTTGTTGCTGCTGATATTGTTGCTGCTGATGATGATGATCAATGTGTTGTTGTGGTTGTTGATGATGATTTTGTTGT
>JAZAYU010000088.1:141968-176112 GCA_038501625.1 Corbicula japonica
ACAATTAATTGGGCCAAAATACACGGTAAACAATGGAAGTGTATGAACCAGCCGATATGTCCCTAGTTCATTATGGGCCCGATGCAGCGCATTGGTATACTTTAAATTCTAACCAGTGAGCTATTAATTTAGCCGCTGTTGCATTAGCACATGAAGTTGCGTCTAATAAAATACAAAAAATAAAAGGATAACTTTATTTTAATTTTATCGCCGAAATCCAGATTAAATGCAATTTAAAAGCACTACAGCACTACTTCATTGAGGCATTGTGAACTCAACCAGTGTTGTTTGTATTTATTAATTAGAATAATAAAAAGGCAATATCAATCTAGCAATTCGCCTTATTTATATAAAAAAAGCATCATTAAATTCAAAAAGAGAGACTATTAGCATGACATTCTAAAGCGCTCTGCATGGGCATGATTGGTCACATTAATCCATATACCGTGAGCAGAGCTCGTTGCTTATATCTTTGTGTGCACGGCGGCCAGCGACGGAGAATGAAGAACTGACGAAAGTTAAGAAACGTAGAAGCTCGGTCACTGTTTATTCCTACCATTTGATTGACCGGGTGCAGCCTAGAACCTGGTTTAACTCAATCAAATGTCCCATGTTACAAAATGTTTTGCCACTGACCAGTTTCAACGCGGTAACCCGCCAGTTTCCCTTTCTGGTTGTTTATGGCGAATGTTTTGAAAAATGTAAAATTATAAACGCATGCGCCCTGTATCCTCTGCTTTTCCGCTATGTGGGGAGGCTATGTTTTCTGAATGTTGTTTTTCCTAATATGCATATTATGCTCTAAGACTTTCACTTGTAAGAAAAATACTGCTTTCTGATCTACCGGAGCTAAAGCGATATATCATATATGGCTTTTTTAACCCCCAAACAAGCCCAAGCCCTCAGATGAAACGGTATCGTATAATAAAATAGACCAAATTCTGAAGGACCGCAAATGAATTGTGAGTTATATGGTTTATAACAACTAATTATTTATTTATTTCTCTTTTTAAAAGGTCGCTTTACAATCTGACTATAACACTGGTCGATATATTTTGCGTATGAAGTTTAATGCTATACGGAGGTCTCAGATAATACTTTTATGATATCATAAGCACTCGTTTTACATATTCATACTCTGTATTTTTATAAGTAATGTTGATAATGCGATTTCTTCAACTGACTATAGATTTGCATGCACAGGAGTTTTGAAAGGACGGAATGATAAAAATAGGGAGATCTCATTTGCTTACCTTTTGGATAAAAAAATCCTGATAGTCTGTAGATTAAACATATTTTCATTACATTTCATTCTTAGATTGTCTGGTAAAAAGTATTGAAGATTTTGTACCGTGTCGCGACTGTAAAGTCTCCCCGTACATCAAATCAAATCAGTGCTGTGATCAAATTCGTTCTTTGTGGGCCGCTGAGCTCGATACATATATGTGTAAATAGGCGGCGTGGACATTGAAATGCTTTTTCATTTCTGTCCAATCAAACGGAGCATGGAATATATTATTTGTCGCCTTCATTTGCTTTCAAAGTTCTCAGATGATTTCTCGATCATCTATTATTATCAGACTAGTTGAGGTAACAATACTGTCTTACCTGCATCCGTTAACAGCTGTCCAGCACTGTGACTGAGGCAACACCGTTTGTATCCTTGCTAAGGACATATCACAGTGGGACGGTAGGGGAAATCGAAGGTGTCTTTCTATCTTTCTAGCTTGAGAAAGTTCACCATGGAAAGAGGGCGGAGGGCGGAGGGGGGATACGGTCTTCCTCATTCACATATTTTGCACTCGTAGCTTACTGAGTGCACGTCGCAAGTAAGGGAGAAGTCGTAAACATTGTCAGGAGAACAACCGGACAGGAAATGAGTGTTGGCGTTTTCACTGATAGTGGTGCAGTGTATGTTAATTGTAATCAGCTATGGTTCTATTGTAGAATTGTAGAATATCTGCAGGAACAGTGAAACGCGCCCTCGTCTGACATATAAAAGTTGTTCTGTTAAATTCTAAAACTTGCAAAGGAATGACGCATCTCCTACATTTCAATGATTTATCTGCAATTTACTTTTCAATGAAATATTATATTTTGACGGTAAGAGAAGCACATCCTTCCTGCTTAAAGGTGTTTAATAGGAACAGAAAAAACATTGATTTTAGTGATCTTAAAAGTAAGTACGGTTTATTTTTTTGTCATACAGAATGTACGTGAACGTGAAACAGACAGACGGATGGAAAGACGTTCGGTCGGACGAAACGACCGACCAATAAGACAAGCTGAGTTTATCCAGCAATATTTTCTAATGGCACAAGCTCTACTGTTGTTACGTCTGAAACAATTTTCTCCTCGAAAACTTCAGATTCTTATAGTCATTTGAATATAATCTGTCGATGTGTTTGCGTAGAACAGGTGTCGTTTACTGGAAATACAATGTATACCTTATACAAAGAAAACCTAAACTTGAAATTAATATTTGACTAATTTTGAAAGTAAAGTAATTTAAATTTTCAAAATATATTCTGTTAGTTAATGCCGTTTGAAGTTTTTATTTGTATACAAGTTGAAATTCTACCTTCAAAACAAATTTAATGATTCTGATATATACGCAAGGTTTCTTAGTAGGGATGGGAACGGATACCTAAATCACTGTTCGGATATCCGTATCCGGATAACCGTATCAAATTTAGCGACCACAGAAAAATATTCATTTAATATTTTCAGATTTAAGCTACGGTATATCGCGAGAAATTCTGAGCTGTATTCTAGTTTTCTTTTAATATAAAAAGCAGTGTCTGTAGACCTGGTGATCTCGCAGTTTAGTAGCTCTGGTACTCGTGATGCCAACCTTTTCCAACTTATCCATTTTCAACACTGCAGCACGTCCGGTTTGAATTAACCAAATGCGCTTCTGTCGTATTTGCATCAAAATTACAAACATTTATGTAAACAGTGAATTGTGTCTGTCTTTACCCGGATCAGTGCCCATGGTTATAAAACTGAGAATGGAAACCAATCTCAAATCTCAAGCATCTGATTGGCTGAAATGGCGACTGGTCACCATTTTAGCCAATCAGATGCTTGAGATTTGAGACTGGTTTACATGCCTAGTTTTATCAACTTCAGAATAGTCATCATACTGGTATGTGTTTAAAGGAATGTAAAAAGACACAAAATTCATTATGACATGTTGATATATTAAAACATACACAGGAAAAAAATATTTTGGACAAATACTAAACCGTTTTTAGACAGACCATTGATCTTTAGCCTGTTGCCTACATGTACGCAAATGCGTATTCACGATCGCCGTGGTATTTTACCCTTGAAATGTTCTCCAATGAACATTCTGAAATTTCGCAAGACAGTGAATGATATGTATCATGCATATTTTTGCAATACATTAATGTGGGTACTGATCAGAGAAAGTGAAATATCGCCTAGCGAAGAGTGCTTTATTTTGAAACTGCACGCGTCATCAAAGTGTTCAACAAAGTAAAGTTCAGGAAGATCTCTGACATTCAATATGGTCATATATCTATTGCATACAAATCTATAAGGTATGGGACGTTTAATGCTAAGAATATTTAAGAATGTTCACAATTCACTGCAAAGTATGCGGAGCATGTACTACCCGTCAACTTACTTTCTATGTTTTAAAGACAAAGCCATTGTATAGTTGTACCTAGGATGGCAACTTTTGCTTTGTAAACCAACAAAATATTCAGGATCGGATGTAAGATTTCCAGAACAGGGGTTCGTTTGCGGTAGTCTTATAGCAGTTCCAGGAAATTTCGAACTTTTCGGCTAAAATCGCTATGAAAATAAAATTTTTGCTGTCCCCAAAAATGAGCAACCACACAATCCCATCTGGATCCGCACCTGACATTAAAGATTGGTGTTATCTCGGTTTCTGATAATTCATCAGCTTTACCATATTCTTCGGAAGTTTATCAAACAGAAGTAAACCGGATGCCCTTTCAATAGCGTCTAGTGGCGTCAGAAAATTTTTCAAAGGCATGTCGTCTTTCATTGGTTGATTTGGAAGAACAAACGACAATATTTCAACCTCTCCGGCATTCGTTTCTATCGCAACAACTTTGAAGAAATGGGTTGGCACGGCAACGTTGTTCTGGCCTATGACCTCATACTTGACGTACATTTTGCCATCTGCTTCCCTCCTGCATGTATATAATGAAAAGACATTTGTTTTAATTTTAATCAGTGCGCTAAGCTTAGAAAATTTAATAAAGTAGATAAAACAGAACTTTGAAAGCCATCGAACACGACAGGTATCAAAATATTGCAGACTCGATATGACTTAGCCAATTTATGAGCAATAATAACACACTATTGTCAGTTTAAAAGCTCGTTATCTGGCAGATAGCGCCGACCAATTCCTTATAAATTGTTCCGTTGTACCAATAAACCGTTTCTTATCTACCTCTAAGTATTTATCCAAAAAAAGTGTAAGATTCAGTTGTATAAATAGTATACTGATCTGTGAACATTCGGGTTGGCGGCATTAGAAATTTCATCCAGGCCTCAAGGTTATAAACCAGTCGCCATTTCAGCCAATCAGATGCTAGAGATTTGAGATTGGTTTCCATGCTCAGTTTTATAACCTTGGGACCAGATCTCTAACCAAGAACAATCTCCATATAACCCATGCAACCAAGTTCGGCTTCCGTTTTTTTCTTATGTTTAGCGTTTAGCGGATTTCAAAGGCCTTTTCTCGCGTCTCAAAAACAACGACAATAGAGAAGGTAACTAAAATGCACATATTATCCAATTTACCTCGGCAGATACAATGGACCCGTGCAGACATACGTGTTTCTGTTTTTCCGGGCAATAGCTCGCACATACTTTTCCAAGTTGTTCCATATTCCTCGATTGAAACCTTCGCCAACCTGAGAGCGAAACAAAACACAACATTAAATTTTTCTTTGGCAATATGCATATAATGTAAAACAACTCGTTTTATGTATATTTCGAAGTTACCTCCTTTGGTGACATCTGATATGGACGCGGAATACTTAGCAAAAGTGCAGTATTTCGGGTGCCCGCCCAGGTTAATGCTCATAGCTACCACATTAAAACAATATAAGAATCAGACTCGGAAAACTTCGGCTATCTCCATCATGCATCAAACCACTATACCGACCTTCAAAATTGGGTAGAGGTGAAGGTTTTTCCTTTGGCGCTTAATCAAACGCAGGTGTACATGTTCTTTGATTTCATCATTGTCTATTTATTTGATTTTCGGACGAAACTCGAATAAAAATGAAGCTTTGGAGTGGAAAAACTGTAAGGGTTAGTCGTCATTTTTTGTGATCGTTCTCTTCAGGAAAATTTAATGGTGGCTTCATATCCCACTCAGCAATACAATTTATAATGTTTTACACAAAATTTACAAAATTATTATAGATTCTATCTGACCCTAGTATAATCAAGCAATTAGTAATAAACTGAGTTTTGACGGCTTAAGTTGAATGTTTCTAAAGCTTCTTAACGATTTAATAGTATATAGGCCTAAATTAAACCAACCTGCGGCGAGATGTTGCTGAGGCTAAATGTTTGGTCCATTGCTTGTTGGCTGTGTCTGTGATTTCCCGCTGCTGCCAGGTGTCCACGATCATATCCACTGTTTTTGTAATCATATAATGTACTCCTAAATTTTTCATGAATTTTCGCATCTTCAAAAAAGTTTGATTTGGATCGGTCTATTCCTTGCCTGGACGGTAACTTATCTGGAGTCAAGTGTTCAAATACCCAGTGAGCATTTCTGTTTCTCCTATCATAAGCTAGCACAAAGTCTTCGAATACGCGTATATTTTCTAATGACGGGAATCCGAATTTCATTATCTGCGAAGAATTTGAACTTAGCGCGCTTACTTGACTAGGCGAATCAAGGGGGATAACTGAAGCTGCATGTAGCGTCCAAGGGAAGTCATCCAAATTAACTGACGATGAAGGTCGCGATTTCATCCGTTCGTATTTAGCTCCGAGATAAGCACCTATGCCTACAGAACAGGCGGAAATAAGCGGTAGAATATTTCCTCGCAGCATTTCGACACAACTTCGGTGTTAACAAATACTGAATAAGCACCTTTAACATTAACTGTTCTCACGTGTAATTTCCATGCATCGTACACCGGCGGAAGTAAATTGAGCCTGTTCCATTGACAAAACAAGGGTTACTTAATTCATCTCTATAACCTCATCACCTATCACGGATTCCCATATTGAGAACAGAAAACTAGAAAATTTGTGTAAAGAATAAGATAACTGATTTCAATACAAACAGTTTGTAGATGGGAAATCCTTAAAGTATATTTTGAAAGAAAAAAATCAACTCTTCCCTGAATATCAAAATCGACTGGCCATATTTACTTGCTGTTTCACAAGGAATATAAATCGAAGCGGAGTTAACATTAATTCAGTGATGGCATCAACAAGTAGAGGGTAAATTCAGTTCATCAGATATATTTATTTTACGTATGAAAATAAACAAGAATTAAGTATGGACGCCGCCCTTTCTTTAATCTGCGTCTTTAAACGAGTGTAGTAGTAGGCGGATAGGAAACGCATACAGTTACTTTATAATGCATTTTCCTTTTTTGTGTATCACCAGGCTGTGCGATGCATGGTAATATGATATTTTTGGAGATGACAATAAATTGCAGAGTTGTTTTCAGTAATTGTTTTTTTTCACATTAAAATTAATTGCAATTAAAATTATCCTTATTATTAGCATTGTCCGACCAGTTTTCAGCACAGACACTTGTTTAGGGGTCATTTACTGGCCCTATATGCCTATAGAGCTATATAGACCTATATATAGGCTTACAGGTATCTAGATCCAAAAGTGGGCAATTTCAGGAAATAAACATATGATCTACAGCATGAAATACAACTACAATCACTTAGAACACAAAATATCCCAGTTTGAAAAAAATACCCGTTCACCTATAATTAACCAGAGTACATTCAAAAGACTACATCGATTTCAATGACAAAATCGCATAAAACTATGTTTGTAACCTGATTTGCACTTGTTTCGGGCTGTACATCAGATAGACAGCAAAACCACAGAAAAATATGAGGTTACTGAGAGTTTCTGCTATGTGCATAGCAGTAAACAAACTGTTAATGAAATTAGGACGCTACTGAAAACTGGACGTTACACGATAATGACAGATTTGTGTCTGACTAAATATAAGTAGACAACACTTGACATTATTTGTAATGAACACACCATGAAGTTAAAACCATAAAGTTTAACTGCCGAAAACATTCAAGCAAACTGACCACCAAAATAAGATTCATAAATCACACATAACATTCAAGTTTATATTACAAGTGATACCCATGCAGGAGCCAGAATAAGCCTGAAATTCTGAACCTGATCCCTTTTTTTATATCGAATATAGAAATCCCTTTATCTTCTCTGTCTGAGTCTAAAAAGAATCATTGGTGGTAAAATCTAATCATGTTGATTTCACAGATTAATGTATATCTCAGGCCTTATCACTATCTGTGCTGGATATCCGAAATCATCTGATCATTGTCATTAAGAGGATTATCGATTATTAGGTGACAGTTGGTGACAGCTGACTAATAATGTAAATTGGTTGTAGAGGTTATTTGTTTGAAATCACAAGTATACCATGTGTTATATTTGCCACCTGACTACTATTAGCAAACTTGTTGAACAGTTGGCATTAATAGCCTGTGAAGTGTAATAGAACTTTTGGAGGATAATTGCTCGTCTTTTTATCAACAATTTTATTCTTTAAACAAATAGGCAGTTGAGTGATTATAATTTTATTAATGATGGAGGATAAAATGAGGAGTCAAGCACTTTCCTGGCATGTAAATGTCTGTGACCAGTGTAGATCCATGATCAGCCTTAACAAACATGCTGACCAGTGTAGATCCATGATCAGCCTTAACAAACATGCTGTCTGTGACCAGTGTAGATCTATGATCAGCCTTAACAAACATGCTGACCAGTGTAGATCCATGATCAGCCTTAACAAACATGCTGACCAGTGTGGATTCATGATCAGCCTTAACAAACATGCTGTCTGTGACCAGTGTAGATCTATGATCAGCCTTAACAAACATGCTGACCAGTGTAGATCTATGATCAGCCTTAACAAACATGCTGACCAGTGTAGATCTATGATCAGCCTTAACAAACATGCTGTCTGTGACCAGTGTAGATCCATGATCAGCCTTAACAAACATGCTGACCAGTGTAGATCTATGATCAGCCTTAACAAACATGCTGTCTGTGGCCAGCTCCATGATCAGCCTTAACAAACATGCTGTCTGTGACCAGTGTAGATCCATGATCAGCCTTAACAAACATGCTGTCTGTGACCAGTGTAGATCTATGATCAGCCTTAACAAACATGCTGTCTGTGACCAGTGTAGATCTATGATCAGCCTTAACAAACATTCTGACCAGTGTAGATCCATGATCAGCCTTAACAAACATGCTGACCAGTGTAGATCTATGATCAGCCTTAACAAACATGCTGTCTGTGACCAGATCCATGATCAGCCTTAACAAACATGCTGTCTGTGACCAGTGTAGATCCATGATCAGCCTTAACAAACATGCTGTCTGTGACCAGTGTAGATCTATGATCAGCCTTAACAAACATGCTGTCTGTGACCAGTGTAGATCCATGATCAGCCTTAACAAACATGCTGTCTGTGACCAGTGTAGATCTATGATCAGCCTTAACAAACATGAAGTCTGTGACCAGTGTAGATCTATGATCAGCCTTAACAAACATGCTGTCTGTGACCAGTGTAGATCTATGATCAGCCTTAACAAACATGCTGTCCAGTGTAGATCCATGATTAGCCTTAACAAACATGCTGTCCAGTGTAGATCCATGATCAGCCTTAACAAACATGCTGTCTGTGACCAGTGTAGATTCATGATCAGCCTTAACAAACATGCTGTCTGTGACCAGTGTAGATCTATGATCAGCCTTAACAAACATGCTGTCCAGTGTAGATCCATGATCAGCCTTAACAAACATGCTGTCTGTGACCAGTGTAGATCTATGATCAGCCTTAACAAACATGCTGTCTGTGACCAGTGTAGATCTATGATCAGCCTTAACAAACATGCTGTCTGTGACCAGTGTAGATCTATGATCAGCCTTAACAAACATGCTGTCTGTGACCAGTGCAGATCCATGATCAGCCTTAACAAAGATGCAGTCTGTGACCAGTGTAGATTCATGATCAGCCTTAACAAACATGCTGTCTGTGACCAGTGCAGATTCATGATCAGCCTTAACAAACATGCTGTCTGTGACCAGTGTAGATTCATGATCAGCCTTAACAAACATGCAGTCTGTGACCAGTGCAGATCCATGATCAGCCTTAACAAACATGCTGTCTGTGACCAGTGTAGATCTATGATCAGCCTTAACAAACATGCTGTCTGTGACCAGTGTAGATACATGATCAGCCTTAACAAACATGCAGTCTGTGACCAGTGTAGATCCATGATCAGCCTTAACAAACATGCTGTCTGTGACCAGTGTAGATCTATGATCAGCCTTAACAAACATGCAGTCTGTGGCCAGTGTAGATCCATGATCAGCCTTAACAAACATGCTGTCTGTATCCAGTGTAGATCTATGATCAGCCTTAACAAACATGCTGTCTGTGACTAGTGTAGATCTATGATCAGCCTTAACAAACATGCTGTCTGTGACTAGTGTAGATCTATGATCAGTCTTAACAAACATGTTGTCTGTGACCAGTGTAGATCTATGATCAGTCTTAACAAACATGCAGTCTGTGACCAGTGTAGATCCATGATCAGCCTTAACAAACATGCTGTCTGTATCCAGTGTAGATCTATGATCAGCCTTAACAAACATGCTGTCTGTGACTAGTGTAGATCTATGATCAGTCTTAACAAACATGCTGTCTGTGACCAGTGTAGATTCATGATTAGCCTTAACAAACATGCTGTCTGTGACCAGTGTAGATCCATGATCAGCCTTAACAAACATGAAGTCTGTGACCAGTGTAGATACATGATCAGCCTTAACAAACATGAAGTCTGTGACCAGTGTAGATCTATGATCAGCCTTAACAAACATGCTGTCTGTGACCAGTGTAGATCTATGATCAGTCTTAACAAACATGCTGTCTGTGACCAGTGTAGAACCATGATCAGCCTTAACAAACATGCTGTCTGTGACCAGTGTAGATCCATGATCAGCCTTAACAAACATGCTGTCTGTGACCAGTGTAGATCTATGATCAGTCTTAACAAACATGCTGTCTGTGACCAGTGTAGATCCATGATCAGCCTTAACAAACATGAAGTCTGTGACCAGTGTAGATCCATGATCAGCCTTAACAAACATGCTGTCTGTGACCAGTGTAGATCCATGATCAGCCTTAACAAACATGATGTCTGTGACCAGTGTAGATCCATGATCAGCCTTAACAAACATGCTGTCTGTGACCAGTGTAGATCCATGATCAGCCTTAACAAACATGCTGACCAGTGTAGATCCATGATCAGCCTTAACAAACATGCTGTCTGTGACCAGTGTAGATCCATGATCAGCCTTAACAAACATGCTGTCTGTGACCAGTGTAGATACATGATCAGCCTTAACAAACATGAAGTCTGTGACCAGTGTAGATCTATGATCAGCCTTAACAAACATGCTGTCTGTGACCAGTGTAGATCCATGATCAGTCTTAACAAACATGCTGTCTGTGACCAGTGTAGATCTATGATCAGTCTTAACAAACATGCTGTCTGTGACCAGTGTAGATCCATGATCAGCCTTAACAAACATGCAGTCTGTGACCAGTGTAGATCCATGATCAGCCTTAACAAACATGCTGTCTGTGACCAGTGTAGATCCATGATCAGCCTTAACAAACATGCTGTCTGTGACCAGTGTAGATCTATGATCAGCCTTAACAAACATGCTGTCTGTGACCAGTGTAGATCTATGATCAGCCTTAACAAACATGCTGTCTGTGGCCAGCTCCATGATCAGCCTTAACAAACATGCTGACCAGTGTAGATCCATGATCAGCCTTAACAAACATGCTGACCAGTGTAGATCCATGATCAGCCTTAACAAACATGAAGTCTGTGACCAGTGTAGATCTATGATCAGCCTTAACAAACATGCTGTCTGTGACCAGTGTAGATCCATGATCAGCCTTAACAAACATGCTGACCAGTGTAGATCCATGATCAGCCTTAACAAACATGAAGTCTGTGACCAGTGTAGATCTATGATCAGCCTTAACAAACATGCTGTCTGTGACCAGTGTAGATCCATGATCAGCCTTAACAAACATGCTGTCTGTGACCAGTGTAGATCTATGATCAGCCTTAACAAACATGCTGTCTGTGACCAGTGCAGATCCATGATCAGCCTTAACAAACATGCTGTCTGTGACCAGTGTAGATCTATGATCAGCCTTAACAAACATGCTGTCTGTGACCAGTGCAGATCCATGATCAGCCTTAACAAACATGCTGTCTGTGACCAGTGCAGATCCATGATCAGCCTTAACAAACATGCTGTCTGTGACCAGTGTAGATCCATGATCAGCCTTAACAAACATGCTGTCTGTGACCAGTGTAGATCTATGATCAGTCTTTACAAACATGCAGTCTGATTAGGATCTACACTAGTAGCTTTCAGATGTTGCTGTATTTTCAGACAAGGAAGCAACCAGGTAACCGTTTGATACAGATCAGAATGCACACACGGGGCTTTTTTTCCTTGTATAGTAGGTGCCGTTAATGGGTGCCTTCCCCTCAGAAAATTTCTTCAAAATCATGCAGTTTTCCCCCAAAAGTAACTGTACATCTGGTTTTTTCATTCCCCTTCAGAGAAAAAATAATGCTTTTTTCCCCAAAATAGTAGGGCATGGGCCCCTTCCCCTTGCTGTAAAAAAAGCCCTGACAGATGTGCTGGCTGATCTGGATCTCCACTGCTTGGGGTTGCATATATAAGATACATTAACCTTTTTATTTGTTATTTCATTTATACTTGTTTTAATGCATATGTGATCACTGTTGATCGAGACTGTTTAGCACATCCATGCTATCTGATTTGGATCTGCACTGGTCACTTCTTGGTCAGAATTTCTGACTCAGAAATAACCTAATGAATCAAAAAAGCCAACAGTGTAGATCCAGATCAGATAGCACAGATGTGGCAGCTGATCTTGATTTACATTTTCTCCCATCCAATAAAGGTGTGTCTGTGGTGTAAAGGGTTAATGGGATAAAGAGTTTTTAAGGGTTAGTACAGATTGAAGCCCAATAAAGCTTCAATGGGGAGATTGATTTTTTCCAAACAGATGTTGAAACTTGTTGTTTCACCATAATTACTTGTCAATAATAAGATAAGCATGTGTTGCCCATCAAGAAATTTAATGACCGTCTTTATCAGATGTTATTCTGTCTTGTTTCTTTCAAGGTGGTCTGCAGGCAAGTAGTCCAAAAGTTTTTTTGTCCAGCTTTGCATTACATGTTATCTCTTTACTCCACACAGTTTTTTTTAAATTTTTTTGGTTATTTCTGACCAGAAAGCAGATTTCGATCCGGCAGTACAGAGGGTGCTGGCTGATCAGGATGTACACTGGTCTCGCATGTGATTAAACCTGTATATATATTATACATATGTAGGAAGTAAAGTTATATAAGATGGCTGCAGCAATAAAACATAGAAATGTCTGGTTTATTATTTTCACATTAAACTTTATTGTTTTTTTTAATTACAGTAAGGCAGCAACTATATGTTGCCCAGAACACCCAGATACACCGCTGGTGGAAGACTATCATGCAGGTGATGTGGTCTGCCCGGAGTGTGGACTTGTAGTGGGAGATAGGTAAGTGTTGTCCTGCATCCAAGATTATTAAGCTGAAACTGGGCACCTGTCTTGAATCTCAAGCAGTTGATTGGTTGATATATAGCTCATTACCGAAACTGTGAAAGTGTCAAAGAAAATGCTAGTTTTGAGACCGGTCTTTTGTCTCAGTTTGATTACTTGATTGAAGGTTTTACATGCAGTTGATCAAAAAGCATTTTGGTTTTAATTTTCTTTTTTATTGAGAAAGTAATTTTAGCCCAAAGAATCTGTGAAAAAACACCAACATTTAATGTCCACAGTCTTTTGCAAGTCTTTTACAGTTTAAGACTCTTGTTTTACAAATAATAATTTAACATTTGTTTTAGGACTGTTGAAAAATTAAGAATTTAATTTTTATAAAGAACATACATCATGTTTTTGTTCAGTTAATATATTACTTATTAGTATTAAAAAAAAATAATTTTGTAAACAAAGTTGAAATTGTACACATCAAGCCCTCAGAAATCTTGTTTCTTGAGCATACCTTAGAAACCGCTGTAGGGATTTCAACCAAGTAGACTTGGGGACATTTTTCCTCTTGAAAATAAAAAAAGTTTTTTGTTATTCTGACATGGGCTATGAATGAAAATGTATATGGGTAAAGAATATAAGGTTCCTCCCTTCTCCTCCCCACCTCAGATGTTTATATTAATTTTTGAACATGGCATATAAATGGACAAAAATGACATTTTAAGTAGTGTTTTATTTTCAAACATACGCTTTGAATGGTACATGTAAAAATGAGTGTGGGAGAACTTGAGGATGAAAGAATCATAATGAAAAAGTTCCAATGAACAAAACTTGAAGTAGTGGGGCATAATACAGTCTCATTTTCTTTTCATTAATTTTTCAAACCCATTATGGTTTCATAATCAATACTGTATGAAGTCCAGTTGAAATGAAGCCCCAGTCTTGGACATGCATTGGGGGACATTGGTCACACTATGTTGACTTGCACTTGTTCTTGCTTACATCAAATGACTTCCTGGAAATGCATTTATAAAGTGGCACATTTAAATAAAGATTAGTGTACTTGAAAATCACTTATGATATCAACTTGAAACTTGGAATATATATTCACCATCAAATTCTACATCATTACCAACAACACCCATAACTCTGCTACATATATTTTTCAAGTTATGCCCCTTTTTCACTTAAATTTTGCGTTAAGGAAAATATGCACTTTGGTCCATAACTTATAAACTACTTGAGATATCAACTTGAAACTTGGAATATATATTCACCATCAAATTCTACATCATTACCAACAAGACCCATAACTCTGCTGTCAATATATTTCAAGTTATGCCCCTTTTTTCTTATATTTTGTGTTAAGCAAAATATGCATTTTGCCCCTAACTTTAAAACTACTTGAGATATTGCCTTGAAACTTGAAATATATTTTCACCATCAAAATCTACATCATAACCAACAACACTCATAACCCTCCTTCCAATATTTTTCAAATTATGCCCCTTTTTCACTTACATTTTGTGTTAAAAAAATATACAGTTGGCCCTTAACTTCGTTATGAATGGAGGGATTTCAAAATAACTTGGCACAAATGTTCACCATGACAAGGTGGTGTGTCGCGTACAATACCCATGCCTGTAGGTCCAAGGTCAAGGTCACTGTTACTAAAAATAGAATTTTCTTGCAAAATCGTGTCTGCTCTGTAACTTTGTTATTTCTTATTGGATTTTTAAATAACTTGATATAATTGTTCACCATATCAAGACGGTGTGTTAGGTACATGCCCAAGCCTGTAGGTCAATGGTCAAGGTCACTGTTACTAAAAACAGAATTTTCTTGTCTAGGCTGTTACTTTGTTATGAATGGAGGGATTTCAAAATATCTTGGCACAAATGTTCACCATGACAAGGCGGTGTGTCTGCACAATACCCATGCCTGTAGATCCAAGGTCAAGGTCACTGTTACTAAAAATAGAATTTTCTTGTCCAGGCTGTAACTTTGTTATGAATGGAGGGATTTCAAAATAACTTGACACAAATGTTCACCATGACAGGTGGTGTGTCACGTACCATGCCCATGCCTGTAGGTCAAAGGTCAAGGTCACTGTTACTAAAAATAGAATTCTCTTGTCCGGGCTGTTACTTTGTTATAAATGGAGGGATTTCAAAATAACTTTGCACAAATGTTCACTATGACAAGGCAGTGTGTCCGCACAATACCCAAGCCTGAAGGTCCAAGGTCAAGGTCACTGTTACTAAAAATAGAATTTTCTTGTCCAGGCTGTAACTTCATTATAAATGGAGGGATTTCAAAAAACCTTGACACAAATGTTCACCATGACAGGCCGGTGTATCGCGTATTATTCCCATCATTGCACTTGAGTGTCTGAAAATGATGAATAGTGGGGCATCCGTGTCCCATGGACACATTTCTAGTTTCACTTATATTTTCACTTAAGTGCACTTCATCGATAACTTTGCAAATACTTCAGGTATCAACTTCAAACTTCCATTATATTTTTATTTCAGTTCTTTTTCTGTAACATCACTGAAGTGATTGATATTTGACTAAAAGTAAATATCTCTAATAAAAAATTACTAACAAGTTTTCTAACAAATTCAGAAATATTAAATTTTCATAGTTATTCCCCTATTCAGTTTAATATTTATGGTACATTTACGAATTATTTCTGTTATTTGAAATGAATTTCTCCCTTACCATTCACTTGTTAATATTTTTCCTGATTGCACATGAATGTATGGCCATAGTTGTTATTGTTTTAATCTTCAAATTGCATTTGTTTCAAATGATTCGAATAGTCGAGCATGCTGTCTCCTCTGACAGCTCTTGTTTTATACATTGTTTCAGAGTTGTGGATGTTGGGACAGAATGGAGAACGTTCAGCAACGAAAAAAACACCAAAGATCCATCAAGAGTTGGTGCAGCAGAAGTGAGTGTAACATGTTTTACCTATGCTCAAGGTCATAAAACTGGTAACCAGATAAGCTGGCACATTTGTGTTGTCCGATCTAGATCTACACTGGTCGCTTCTTTGTCAGAAATAACCTGATGAATGTTAAAGCAAACAGTGTAGATCCTGACCCAATGGCACGGATGTGCTGACTGATTCGGGTCTACACTGTTTGCCCTATTACTCTTCCAAAAATCATGTTCAGTTATGTCTCTTTTTCATAAAAAATGTATTGTTGTATGACATCCTTAACTCTTTACATTAAGATAATTATGGAAAAGTTGTAATAGCTCACAATTTTCAAAGCCTCCACTTTTATTGACCAACCAAGAAATAATTGGTGCTATATTTTATGCAATAACTCTTAAATGCCGTTTGGAAGTTAGTTCTGTTGTATATATTCCGATTTTGGATTAAGATTCAGTTTGACCAAGAATAATTCTCTATTTCAGAATCCTTTGTTAGAAGGAGGAGACTTATCCACAATGATTGCCATGGACCCTAAAGATACACAGACAGATGAGTTTGGTAAACCCTTGTACAGAAACAGAAGAACAGTGAGTGTAACTGGGAACTCTTATTATAGCCTTCTTGACTAACATATGGATCTCTTGCCTTATATAGCTTTATTGCATAATTTAGTGAACCCTTATTATACCCTTATTGCCTAACATAGGAGTCCCTTAGTATTTTTTTCCTAACTTAAGGAACCCTTATCATAGCATTATATTATTATTAAAGATGACTAACAGGGAATTATATGATTTTTTATGCCCCAATTTATTGTCCATTTTTTTGTCTCAATTTTCATTTTCGGTCCATTGTGAGTGGGCTATATATTATCAACCACTGACTTGAATCAGGTGAAATCTTATGAAAACTTGGAGGTGCAATTTTGCTGCTATAATAACTTTTGAAAATATGCACAGCTGAAAGATGTTCTAGATAACAATCTGTAACACTCGGCAGAATATTTACAGTTTCACTACTTTCAGAACCGTAGCAAGCTGCTTTTCTAATAATGTGTCCATTGCACATATTGCATGATTCATATTTATAATCAGTAATCAGTGTAACCCTTTCATCTATATATACACCTAGATGGCATGGGTGAACAGTGTAGATCCAAATCAGCTGGCATTTCTGTACCATCTGACCAGGATCTGCATTGTTCACTTTTTGATTTATTTGGTTATTTTTTACCAAAAAGCAAACAGTGCAGACCCTAATCAGATGGCACATATATGCTGGCTGATCTGGATCTACAGTGCAGACCCTAATCAGATGGCACATATATGCTGGCTGATCTGGATCTACAGTGCAGACCCTAATCAGATGGCACATATATGCTGGCTGATCTGGATCTACAGTGCAGACCCTAATCAGATGGCACATATATGCTGGCTGATCTGGATCTACAGTGCAGACCCTAATCAGATGGCACATATATGCTGGCTGATCTGGATCTACACTGGTTGCCCATGATATAAAAGGCATATATATGGAAGAAAGGGTTTAAAAAATCGTATACATATACATGTACAAAAGATAGTAACTTCTGTTTGTGTTCTGACAAACTTACATGTATCTATAGCGAAGAAACAAATCTTCAAGATGAACATTGTGCTTTTAAGTTTTTCTTGTTTTACATTCACAGATGAACAGTGCAGACAGAGCGTTGTTGAATGCGTTCCGTGAGATAACACAGATGGGGGACAGGCTTAATCTGCCCAAAATGGTTGCCGTAAGTTCAAGTTTTTAACTCTTTATACCATGTATACAGGTTTCAACAATGCAAACAGTGCAACATTTGTGCTGTCTAATCTGGATCTACACTGTTTGTTGTTTTATCAGAAATAACCACGTAAATCAAAATGTGAACATCCGTGCCATCTGACCCGGATTTACACTGTTTGCCCATGTAATAAAAGTCCTATCTATGGAGGTAAGGGTAAACAGATATTACATGTATCAATATCATTTTGCCCATATTAAGTTTTAATCTAAAACTGGCATTTGCTGCTGCTGTTTTAGTACGAACTGAAATCAAGGTCTACTCACAATTCAAACACCTTGCTAATCAGACTTGCAAATCAGGGAGAAGTTTTGTCATAATTTTACTGAATTATGGAGAAATTTGCAATTAACAGCATTCTTTCCCTATACAGTCTATACAAAACAAGTTCTCCCATGATAGCTTAAAGAAAGGAGAAGTCTGGTCACTCTTGGGCGACTACTTCTCTCAAGTCTCTCTCTTGTGAGAGCCCTGCTAATAGTCTATCTCAAGTGCCACTATATGGGTCAAAGAACATAAAACTGTTAATTGAGACCAGTGTCAAATCTCAAGGATATGATTGGCTAAAATAGAGATTTGTCTCCAGTTCTTTATTTCTGATCTTTATAGAAATTGTCAATATTTTATTTTATAATGTAGTCAATCAGTTCTAAAGAAAAAGATTTTATTTTCTAGGACAGAGCAAACACATTATTCAAGCAAGTGAGTGACACAAAATCACTGAAGGGTCGCAGTAACGATGCTGTGTGCTCTGCATGCATGTACATAGCATGTAGACAGGAGGGAGTACCTCGAACATTCAAAGGTAAATTGTGTTTTAAAACTAGATATTTTCTTCTGTTATATCATTGTATTTCATGTGGGTTTCATTTTTGCATTTTCACGTCATGCAAAAACTACGAAATCAAACCATAGCCAAATTTAATAGGGATGTCAACAGATATCCGAATATCCAGATATCCGTTCGAATCATCAGATATCGGGATCGAATTTGGTATCCGGATATTCGTTAGAAAAATCTTTAATTTTATATATTGGCCATTTTGCTAAAAATATCTGCTCTAGGTGTGCATTTAAGCATTAGCGCCTTTAACAGATTATCGAGAGGTGCTGACAAGCAGTTAATTGAGCATCACAGTTTGAAGAATGTGCCAAACCAACTTGTTATATAATAGTCAACGTTCGAACCTTCTATAATTCATTTTGAGTAAAGAGTGTATCTTTTTTTTTGTTTGATTGCTTTTATTGAGAAGGGATAGAGCTATAATTATGTAGACAATAACCAGGTTTTCAGCATAAATCAATTGCTCGTATTTTGAGTTCTATAAAATTATTGTTGAATATTTTTTTATTTGATCTCGCGATCTTGACTTAATCACATATATGTTCTAAACTAAACATTTGTTATACCTTACTTTCGCTGTTTGGGAGCATTTCGTAAGGTAAAATGATAAAAAAAAAACAAATACATAATTATCATCACACAGTCAAAAATCTTCTTTATAAACTTCTTGCGATATTTATTTAAAATTAGACATAGTTGTTGAGATTATCAAATGTTTTATTTGAGATTATCAAATGTTTTATTGTTCATGTTTAATTAAATTATTAACATTTTGAAGCATACATAACTATGGAAATACGGATTTGATACTGTATAAGAAAATGACTATTTATTTCTGTTTTTAGAAACGTTGATTTATTTATGTAATTGACAGTTTAACTCCTACACATTGTATTCGGATATCCGGATATCTGTTCCGATCGTCCAAATCCAGATCCCAAATTCGGGATCCGTTGACATTCCTAAAATTTAATGATGAAAAGCTTACATGTATTTTAGAACATCACTTCAACAGCACAAATGTATGTCTGCAAAAATGTCATTTGTAGCATCTGCATAAAAATTTGGCCATGCGAAGCTAAATGTTACAGCAGTACTTCTAGCTTTAACCAGTCTCACTGAAGTCAGATATAACAAAATGTTAGACCTGATGACAGCCGCCAAACACTGTATATATATGCTATAGTGGTTTTCCATAATAACTATTTTTAAAAATAGTTGCTACAGGAAGCCTAATTGATAACGCTCACAAAATGATTTGAAGATGTCATTACAGTGGAAATCATTGCAACACCACATAAAACACACCTGTCGTCAGTAAAATATGACTTCCTTATACAGGGCGTCAAGTCTTTTTGTGGTGTATAACACTGTGTTCAAATGGATACAATATAACATTCAGAACACTTCAACAGTTTAGGCAATCATCTTGTACTTTTGTGGTTTTGTAGGCCACAATCTGATAGGAAGGTTGATGATAAAAACAATTTTTAATGACTTAACGTCAGATCATGATAGTGTAGCAGTTTTCAGTTCATGACTTTAATCAGATTGAGCTATAACTTAATTGCTGCAAAGCAACATTCATCATTTACATAGTTTTTGCTCATATTATTCTGTAGTAGCTATTAATTTGTTTAGATAAGTTGCTGAAACACATTTAATATAAGAAAATTTCCAGAAAATATTTTGTTTACTGAGTGACTTAAGACATTATTAGTTAATCACAAAATAACATTAAAAGCTATGCCATATTTCTTAGTAAAAAGACTTAACTTGGCTGTATTAACATATTGTGTGTATACATATGTTAATAAATATACTTTTAACATTGAAATATATAGATTAAATTAAATCTGTGCATTACTAAGCAGACTTCACACATTCATAACTTCAAAAAAAGTTAATGTTATTATTATTTTGAATGTTTTATATATGATGTTTGTTCAATGTTTCAGAGATCTGTGCAGTATCCAAGGTATCAAAGAAAGAGATTGGTCGAGTATTCAAGTTGATCTTAAAGACTCTGGAGACTAATGTAGAACTCATCACAACAGGAGATTTTATGGTATTAACATGTTCTAAATTCTCCATATCATTTCAAAAGTTTTTACCCATACTCCATATATATGCGTTTTAACACATGTGTGACCAGGGCCCAAGATCATAAAACTAAGTTTTGAGATCAGTCTCAAATCTCAAGCATCTGATTGGTTGAATTGGCGACTGGTCGCCATTTCAGCCAATCAGATGCTTGAGATTTGAGACTGATCTCCAGATTTTGTTTTATGATCTTGGGCACAGTATAGATCTAGATCAGCTGGCAATTCTGTATCACCAGAACTGGATTTACTTTGGTTACATCTTTGTAAAAAATAACAAAATGAATCTAAATGCAAAAAGTGCAGATCCTGATCACATGGCACAGAAGTGATGGCCTCTCTAGATCTACACTCTTTGCCCACCAAATAACGGTATATCTTTGAATTCATTTGAAGTGAAGGGATAAAATCATTGTACATATTTGAGGCCACATAGATGATACCTTGATTTCAGATATGTTGGGGATACATTTATATCCATGTAAGAACAAACATAAAGACCCATATAAGTACACACAGAAATGACCTGGTGGCTATTCAAAGTCAAGCAAGTAAAACCTCAATCCTTTTGCCAGTCCATCTAATTAAATGTTTCAGTAGTAAAAACTTATTTGTACCCCACAAATTTAAGGAGAATCCAGCCTGTTTTTATTTCCAGAGTGACTGTATTAAATGTTGTTAGTCTATTAAATTTAGTTGTTTGAGTTTATACAGCCCAATCCTTAAAATGTTTGGTATATTTAGGTAGGCAAATATTTGTTGTGGCTCAAAAAATGTCCAAATTTTAACATTTTTCTCAGTATTGGCATTATTTGTTCTTCTTTCCATAATCTTACAAATTACAAAACCATTTCGTAATTGGAATGGCAAAAAGTTTTTGAGTCAGGTGTAAAGAAAACCGGCAAGAGTTGTGCATTTTCATGAAGTGATTGTTGCATGCTTTAATTTTGGAAAATAATAAGCTGTGCTCTGCATAAAAAAAAATTATGATGTTACAGTAATATTGTGAAAATTAACAAATGAACAAACATAAATCTAAATAAAGTTAATATGTGCAATAGTTCAGTTTATATGATATGAACACTGTATTTCAGTCACGGTTCTGTTCCAACTTGAGCTTGTCATCAAAGATCCAGAAAGCAGCGACATATATAGCTAGGAAAGCAGTTGATCTGTATCTTGTACCAGGGTAAGTTCCGTTATTGTTGATTTGTATACCCAGGCTTTTTAAGTCTCCCAAATTCACTGGTCATCTGCTGAGAGATCGGCCCTGATTTTTATGTTACCTGTGATAGCAGGAAGACACATGGACACATAGGGATTCTATTGTCTGGTGACATCGTCCGCAGTGTCTGGTAGTGACTAAACATTAATATGAAACTCATGTTGCCTATATCTTTGAATGTACTTGTCTTATTCACTTAATACTTGAAAAATCTCCATGATCATAACTTTTAGTGACAAGAATGATAACTCCTGTTTCACTATTTTTTGAGATATGTGCCTTTCAATTGCAACTTTAGGCGATGTGTTCCATGGTTTTAGTTTGTTTGGGAGTCTCCTGTTTTTGGATAGAGCTTCCAAATTTGGTGATAGTTCGTGTTTTTAATGGGATTTTCCCATATTTGGTTGGAATGTCTTTCATTTAGTATAATACATGTACTGGAGCTCTTTTGTTTGATAATGAATAATTGTTAAAACCTTCTACTTGAGTATCTGAAAAGGATTGATGGTAGTTATTGGTAACAGTTTCTGGAATCAATGATGACTGCTTACTCGGGAAAACAAGTTCAAAAATGTTAAGAAGGTTATTCTGTAAATTTCCTCTTTTAAACCTACACAAAGCCTTTCTTACTTATGTTAAACATTAACTTATGCCTACTAAGATTCAGCATTTTCAAGTGTTCTTTTGGAACAAGATCAGTACAAAAACATACAATTCATACATAAATTCAGCAAGTGCCATAAATTGGATGCTTTTTACATCTTTGACTAGACTAAGTATAGTTATGTCAGCTTTAAAACAAATAAATACAGAACCTATTCTGAAATTAAAATACATCTTAAAGCATGTTGGACATAGATCACTGACTGCTCTTGCTGTAAATTTTGTTGTTTGTTATTTACCTAGGCGTAGCCCGGTGTCAGTGGCTGCAGCGGCAATATACATGGCGTCCCAGGCTTCCGAGGACAAGAAAACACAGAAAGGTAGCAGTTGTCTTATCTTGAACAATTTTTATTCCAATGACATTTTTCTGTTGCTCTTCAATATTTACTACTATTAAATGTTTACTCCATATGTTGGACTTTATCATATGGGCAAACAAGTGTAGATCCAGATCAGACAGCACATCTATGCCACCTGATCTGGATCTACACAGGCACCCATGTGATAAAGGCATATAATTATGTGGAGTTACAGTTGATAGTACATTACATTGAAATGATAGTGTCTCTAGCTGGGAGCGAACCCGCACTGTCACAGTGCCTAGCCCTGTGATTCCTGCAACGCAACCAACTGAGTTAACCGGGACAACCTAAAAAGGTTGATCAGATAGCCCTGATATACGTAACAATCACTGCATGACATTGATAATGGTTTTTTTACTGATACTGACAAAATGTACGGGGAGACTTTTTACGGCTGCCACACTGCACAAATAGCGCTACTGTGAATTTCAAATGATAGTTTCTCTAGCTGGGAGCAAACCCGAACTGTCACGGCGCCTAGCCCTGGAATTCCTGCAATGCAACCAACTGAGCTAACCGGGACAACCCAAAAAGGTTAATCAGAAAGCCCTGATATACGTAACAATCACTGCATGACATCGGTATCGGGTTATTTTACTGATAACAGTATTGACTAATTGTACGGGGAGACTTTTTGAGTGACTTCTCCATGGCAAAGGGATGATTTTGAATGGCAAAGATTTACTGAGTCACTTTACATTCATACACAGATTTCATCAGTTACTTTTAAAGACTTTTTTCTTAATTGTTAAATTGTCTGGTTGATATTATGCTGTTTCAGTATTTCTGTTTTGCAATACTATGAGTAATATTGAGTGAATCCATCAGTAATCTGGTTCTACACTGGTCACAAATGTAGTGCCAAGCACATAACCCATTACACCAATATACAATTTTATGCTTTCACTTTGGTGAACAATGTACATGAAGATTGAGATTAGCTGGCACATCTGTGCCATCAGATCGGGATCTACACTTTTTACTTCTTGGTCAGAAATGACCAATAGAATTTTAAAGGCAACAGTGTTGATCCTGATCAGACAGTACAAATGTGCATGTTGATCTGGATCTATACAGTTTCCTCATGCAATAAAAGTTGTATCTATGGAGTAAAGTGTTCAAGGGTTAACAAGATCCTTCTATGTTTTTTTTTTCAGAAATAGGCGACATAGCTGGTGTAGCAGAAGTCACAATCAGACAAGCTTACAAACTGATGTACCCGAAAGCTCACGACCTGTTCCCAGAGGACTTTAAGTTCCACACTCCAATAGAGCATTTACCAACACAGTAAAGAGTACCACACAAAATTGGAAATGTTTCTTCAAAGTTGGGAAAATGTTTTTGGAGTGCAGAAGAAAACAAGTTTAAAAATAATTTTGTGAGACCAGTCAAATGTGTATGATCACATACTAAAAACTACATGTTTTTAAACTATTTATGATGTTTGGTGCGATATATAAGTTATGAATAACAATACATCGAAGACTTATTATTTTGAAAAACTGACAAAACATCTACTGACAAACTAGCACAGCATGGGATATTACTTATTATTACACCTCACGCGATTAGTTTACTATATAGCGTAATGTGACGTCACAGGGAGATAATCGCTACTGTCACATATGCGAC
The DNA here is from genome assembly GCA_038501625.1 of Corbicula japonica. Classification (NCBI taxonomy): domain Eukaryota; kingdom Metazoa; phylum Mollusca; class Bivalvia; order Venerida; family Cyrenidae; genus Corbicula; species Corbicula japonica. The sequence continues at coordinate 166,484 of JAZAYU010000088.1, forward strand.
AGCATCATGTCACCCTCGCGTGGATCTAAAAATAAATATCTTGGAAATCCGATTACAAATTAACTTCTACGCATGCGTAATTGACCAAGGGAGATAAACGCATTTTGATCATTATTTGTAGCCGCTTATTGAGCATTATTGATTTTGGACTTCCGGCGCTTGATTTTGTTCCCAAACCAAATTTGGTCATAGTCAAGATCTCTAAAAAAAACAAATGTTCGGTGTAATAAAATAAATATCACTCGGCTAACGCCTCGGTTGACATTACTTCTCTCGGGTTAACATTTCGTACTGTTTCCCCCAATGGGATGTGATATTTATATAGTTTTACATGTAGTTTGAAGTGGACTAGTGGAGAGACAGTTCATGGTGCTTGTTAACACAACACAAGCACTGAACAACTAACTTAAAGGTGTTATAGCAGTTAACTAGCCGTTGATGGTTATGCTTGGTTGTTAAAATACCTTTTATTAGTTTTGGTTAACTTAACCTTCATAAAGGTTTAAACAAATCTTGCTGACTTTTTCTTCTGAAATTTAAGGTTTATATTAAAGATTTGAAAAAAGAAACCCTCAACATTTCTGTCAATGAATTCTTTCCATTGGTTTAGCTTTAAAGATATAATTGGTTTGCGTATTGGTTTTTTTTTCTTTTAAATTGTCTGCACCGGTATTCAGTCACACATTTTGCACTGTGTATTCTTCTTCTGTTTATTTTATATTTTCTTTCAGTGCCCAAGGTTATAAAACTGAGCATGAAAACCAGTCTCAAATCTCAAGCATCTGATTGGCTGAAATGGCGACCAGTCGCCATTTCAGCCAATCAGATGCTTGAGATTTGAGACTGGATTCAAATCTCAGCTTTATAACCTTCAGCCCAGTTTTCTTACCCCCTAACTCCATATATACTCATATTAACACATGTGTTCAACCAGTGTAGACCCAGATCAGTTAGCACATCCATGCTGTCAGATCAGGATCTGCACTGATCCATTACTGGTCAAAAATACCCTAATGAATCAAAAAGTGAAAATGTGCAGATCCTGATCAGATGGTATGTATGATCTGGATCTACACTGTTCATTAGCCATGAAGGGGTATATATGGAAAAAAGTTACTTTGGGTTCAGTTTTTAAGGTGTGCAGACAATAAAGTAATTGCATACTGTGGAATCACTTTCATATTCTGGTTTATTTTTTCTGTATTTTGTGCTTAAGTAAATGTATGAATCCATGTCCTGATAAAACTACGTAACACCAACCATTATACATACTGGTACAAGCAATTTAGCACAACAGGCCATTTTGGGTTTTCCCATTAAAATCAAATTATTCCAGTTATTTCAACCTAGGATTTAAAAAAATATGCTGACCAATATTGCAAAACAATTCAAATATTTAGGGCCATTATGCAGCATCAAGTAAACTTGAAATCACTTATCTTTATGATATTATGTGGCAAAAACTATTTTCAATTTTTTTACTAAATCTTTCATTAGAAACTACAAAAATACTTTCTTTAAATCAAATGAGCACACAATTGAAGTCAGTTGTGATTTCAAAATGTCAATGATCTGTGGTGTTTTTTTATATTAAATTAATGAAAATATGGACAAGATTTAGTGTTATATCATCTGTTCTGTGTAAAAGAAAAAGAACAATGAATTATTTTTTTTCCAGACTGGATTATCAGTCTGAAAGGATTGTCTGTACTGCATGGACTGTTTTACAAGGCAAGTTTTGACACTGGGCTGAAGGTTATAAAACTGAGTTTGGAAACCAGTCTCAAATCTCAAGCATCTGATTGGCTGAAATGGCGACCAGTCGCCATTTCAGCCAATCAGATGCTTGAGATTTGAGACTGGTTTCCATGCTCAGCTTTATAACCTTGGGCACTGGTCTTGATGATCATCAGTGCCCAAGGTTAAAAAACTGAGCATGGAAACCAGTCTCAAATCTGGTCCAGTCTTAATATTGAGATTTGAGACTGGTTTCCAAACTCAGTTTTATAACCTTCAGCCCAGAAGATCTTGTAGTTTCTTTAAAAATAGACTAAATAACATCTGAGTCCAGAAAATAGAGGAGAGAACCGAATCATATTTAATTGGGTTCTTTTTGATTTCAGTATTTTTCATTTACTGTAACTTGTGCAGTATTTGTGAAGCATGGTATTAAATCTTAACAATAAAATATTTTTAAAGATTTTCTTGTTTGTTTGAAAATGTGCTATGCTTTAGTAGCAAAGAATCCCGAGTTATGACCCTGTTGTGAACAGATCCCCATATGTATTTTAAAAATCATAGAAGGAAAAGATTTCAGAGCCCTAGAAATCATTTGTATAAGTTGATTAGGATAATTACCTATTGATACATAACTGGATGTTCCTACTCAGGCTAATCATACAAGGGCTGACACTATAAAGTCCTCTTCTTTTTTTTTCATTCATAGTGCATTAGATGGCTAGTATTGCCTGAAAGGGAAATGTTCAGTAAAGTGACATGCTTTTACTAAACATAATGATAGCAAATTTATGTTTGACCCTAATTATAAGTAACCTATGTAAAACTTTTCCGATGTTCAAGAAGTGTTCTGTTAACTGATACATGACCCCACTTTTCTTACTGGAAATGAACAGTAAAAATACTTAGCTTTAAAAGCATGTAAGTAAACCCCTTACCAAATGTTACCAGATGATTGCCAGCCGTTTAAAATATGCCATGTTATATATGGGAGACTATTTAAAGGTCTTACACTTTTATTTAATCCAGAATACCAGTACATGTAGTCACCATGTTTTTTTTTTAATTTAAATTGTATCAGTAACTTGTATGGGTAAAGATGCTCTCAGATTCAAACATTACCTGAACCATGAAAAGGAGATTTGCATTACATGGGACTATAAAAAAAGTGTGTCACAGGTCCGATACAAGATCTCCATTCTTACATGGTAATTTCAAACTTTCTGGCAAAAATCCTCATAAAAAATATTGCTGTCCAAAAAAGGGGGTTGAAGCAACCCTTCTGAACCTGCCTCTGTCTCACTAGTTTGCAGTGGTAACTGTTATACATGCTGACAAAGCTGTAACAACCTCCATATACACACCTTTATGGCATTAGCGAACAGTGTAGATCCAGATCAGCCGGCACATTTGTGCTTTTTGATTTATTAGGTTATTTCTGACCAAAAGGTGACCAGTGCATAATATAGCATATTACTACATGTGTTACTATAAATAGTAACAAACAATGACCAAAATGATGCATGATAAAGGGCGGGCCGAAAAGCTGATATCACGGGCCAAAAACCTGAAATCCCGTATCAAGAATTATGGCGTGGTAACCATAGATTCAGGATTTAACTTTTACATTTCAAGATGGCGACGATTGGATCAATCGAGTGCCATTCAAGTTATTTTGCATGCTAACATGAGACATATTTTAAGAGCGATAAAAATGACAAGAGAAAAATGAAGTGATTGTACATACCTGGGGTCAACCAAGAACAAAAAGCAATCTATTTCCAGAATCATGTTCCTTCATATTTGCTTTAGGTTTAAGGCCTATTATTCTTTGAAACAAGATATGCCTATTATGTGTTGAATTGAAGCTCGCAGCAGCATTATGAGAATGAAACACTCACAAATAACAGCCTTTACATACCCATACTGCTGTAAAACACTTCCAGAAATCACATTTTCACAATCATATCTTGCACAATTTTATCAAATTGTTCTTTAAAATCACTTTAAACATAATAAAACTAAAAAATCAACTGACAGCAACTTGCCCTGTTACAGTTTGAAAATGTAAACAATCGTTAATTACGTCACAAAACTCTAAATAATGTAATAGCGAAAGCATTCATCGTGACAAAATTAATTAATTAATTAATGAACAGATGAGTACTCAGTATGTTTATGGATTACAGAGCATGAAAATGGCAGAAATCGATATCAGCCCGGCACATGTAATAAAATGGTTATAAACCAGTGTTTTAGAGCCCAATATTGCTCTTCCGGGCCGATATCACCTCCCAGCCCTTGAACACCGGTTAATAACCTCTTAATATACTCTTCACTTCATTGATATGGCTTATACCCCAAGAGCAACCAGTGTCAGATCAGTACATCCATGCAAACTTAACAGGATCTACACTGTTCAGTTCTTGGTAATAAATAACCAAATGAATCAATAATCAACTAGCGTAGATCCTGATCAGGCTTGAGTCCACATTTATTTATCAGATTCTCATCAAACTTGCAACAAATGCCGGCTTGATAATTAGCTTTACATAAAGCTCATTAAAAAGGTCATCTGGGATGAAAATAGTAAACGTCACATGGTAAAATCAAAGAAAATCTTTTACAATGTGATCAAGTAGTCACTTTAGTGCAAGAACAATATACATATCTCCTTCATATTTCAATGGTACTTATACGGTTTTTGTGCTAAGGTGACGAAGTATATTAACATAGTCATCTCAGAAATTCAGAGCTTGCTCATCTTATATCTACTAAAACATCACCACATCAAATCAAACTGTTAGCAAACTGGTTTTGGCAGACACAGATATACCGGTACCTTTGGTTAAAAAGGGAAAAGAGAGAAAACAAAAAGCACAAATTAATTTAATTGTATTAAAATATAATTAGATTTAAAAATTTATAATCTGGAATAAGATTAAATGCTTTGTAAATCAAATTGCTTTAAAATTATATGATAAATTTATTAAATTTTAGGGAGCTATATAAAATCACGATTTTGCTTTTTTTTTATTTTTAACTAATGAAGTATAATATGAATAGATTATTGATGAGTTTATCACCTTTACACTTATTCTGTAGTTTGCTGCATTGAAGTTATTACTTAAGACTCTTTTTCATTCTGGTATGAAAACTTTTGCTACAGGGTGTAGCTTGTCATTAAAATTATTATTTGTGACTGTTTTCATTCTGCAATGAAAACTTTTGCTACAGGGTGTAGCTTGTTTTGAAAGACATTCTGAATGTTTTGACTAGTTGGGCTGAATCATCCCTATTAACCCTTTCCTGTATAGATACACCTTTATTGCTAGGGCGAACAGTTTAGATCCAGATCAACCGGCACATTTGTGCCATCTGATCAGGATCTAAACTGTTTGCTTTTTGATTCATTAGGTTATTTCTGACGAAAATGCGACCAGTGCAGATCCAGATCAGACGGCACGGATGTGCTGGCTGATCTGGATCTACACTGGTCGCATACACGTAAAAATGCTTATATATCAAGGAAAGGGTTAAGTAAGTAAGTAAGTAAGTTGTTTATTAACTTGACATGTGCATTCAAAATACAATTTAAGCAGCATATAAAAGCACCTGGCCCCGTGGACCTATATGTCACCTATTGTGTTAATCATGAATAGCCCTCATATAACAACCACTGTTAATACTACTGATGTCAAATGAACATACTCAGAAACAAAACAAACACAGCAACAAAGATTACAAAGAAAATCACAAATCCTTTCTGTGATGGTTTTGTCTTGAACCCTAGGGGTCTGGTCTTTAAGGGGGATAGTGTTCTGTCCCATTGTGTCATGATAGCATTCCTAGCACCTTTCCAGGCCCCAGGCCCCTCAAGTCTGTACTGGTAAGGGGTGCAGGGGCCAAACACACACTTGAAGGCAAGAACTGGGTCCCTAAACAACATCTTCTCTGTAAGAAAGACAGTGACTGTTTAAATAACAGCACAACCATTTTATCAGCAATTTATCACTTCAATTACAATGGCTTAGAGGGAGACTTGGGAGAAATAGTCACCCAAATTTTTTGAACTTCTCTCCCTTCTCAGCCAAGAGATGTTTCATGCAGAAAGTCAAAATCGTTTTTAGACTACCTTTTCTGACAACTTAAGCCAATCCCTGATTACAGTGTTATTCATTATTTTCTAAGTAAATGTTTTTGATTTAACAGTAAATCTTGAAAAAAGAGCTGTTACAGGAATCAGAATGCTTGAATGCTCGAATTGTATCATTGAAAATAAAATTCCAAAACAAAAACTTACTAAAATCTGGCATGCATCCAATCAACTTCGCTAACTCATCAAGAAATGGTATGAAGTCTACTTGTATAGTATGCCGCTGACTTTTCACATATTTCTGAGCCATTTTCTCCTTCTTCTCTTGGATGTCTTTCCACATTTCTGCTCTAGATGGTAAACTAGCAATTCCCTGAATAAAACAGAACAGTTTTGCTATTAAATGGACCTTTTTGATAATTTATGATGGATAAGTCCACACCAAACACAATTATTTATTCATTACTTGTTTTATTTACCAATATTTACTCTATACATATGAATTTAATCACCAGTGTGAACAGTGTAGATCCAGATCATCTGGCATGCCTTCTGATCAGGATCTACATTGTTCGCATCATGGTCAGAAATAACCTAATGAGAACAAACTTTGCATAGTTTTCTATTGAGTTACACACACATGGTATCAAGTAATATAATAATTGTTCTGATGTTCAACACAACTATTGCCTCAGTTATTACATCCTTTATCATCTGATAAAATTCTTGTTTGTGTAAACTCTGCCAAGTTTTGCATGAACTAAATAAAAAATGAGGCAGTTCACAGAGTATACACACAATAACAAATAAAAATTTATAACTAGGCTGCATCCACAGGACAATGATGTTCATGAAGTCATTTCTGAATATGTGTCACATGAAAATGGTGCACATTATTTACTTTTTTCTTAATTTATTTGGTACTATTTTCTCATAACTAATATGTGATTTTTTGCTTACTTTGACTATGTAATTTTAAGGCAAATTAAGAAATCAAATTACACACTCTAATTAATTAAAATTACTCACTAATTAAATTAGTGTGTATATTATAAAACATTAGTTAATTTTTGCTGATATTTGGATTTGTGCATGCCCGAGCATAAAAGATTTGTAAATCAAAAACATTTACTTAGAAAATAATGAATAACACTGTAATCAGGGATTGGCTTAAGTTGTCAGAACAGGGAGTCTAAAAACGATTATGACTTTCTGCATGAAAATTATTGAAAACAACAATATGCTTGCAACATGGATTTTACTTAAACACAATTATTTCTGTATTTTTCTTGATAAAGAACAAGTGTTCGAAAATTCGAAAGTAAAGAGTGTGTATTATTTATAAATCAAATTAAGAAATTATGTCTGCCCAACTTTTTATGTCATTTCTTGATTGACATCAGATGTTCAAAGGCACCTTTTCCCATAATGCATCCCATATTTGTATAATGTCCTTTCTAGTCGAAGAGATGTTTGACAAGAGAAGGTTCAATTACAATGAAAATAACTCATAAATCCCATAAATCTAGAAAAAATTGTCACAGGCACAACTTTTTTTTTTATTAACCATCAAGACATCTTGCCTAATCATCTGTGCCATTTTTTATTTGAAGAATTTTGTACAAATGCATATAACAAGTATTGATTTTTAAGGTCTGCTTTATGTGCCTAATTCATGGGGTCATAATAACAAAATTTATATATTATAGCACAAAAAAATGAAATCATTGATGCTGCATGTTAAACCAATGAAATAGCAGCATAAATGCATAGTTGAAATTACATAGAGGATATTTGTTTTTACCAGTGTAAGATAGAAATATATTTCACCGAGTGAGCTCAGGAATTCGTATTTTCACGAGTTGCGAAGCAATGAGTGAAAATAAATAATTCCTGAGTTCTCAAGTGAAATATATTTCTATCTTTCACTGGTAAAAACAAATTTTCTTTTTATTTTAATGCTTTTAATGCACAATTAGTGTGAATTTGACGGAAAAATTACATGAAATGGCACCAAAAAGTTTGTTTATGATGTGACGTCATGACTCATATAACTAAATTTGAGCCTGTTTTCAAAACGTACTCATTCGGAATGATATGTGCGTTTGGGTACCAACGTGAAAAATCAGTGAAAATAAAAATGATATTCCACTGTTTGAAAACAGTGAAATACCACTTTTATTTCACCGGGAAAACTCTATAATTCACCGGAAAGCATAAAATAAAATGTATTACCTTGAACACTCTAGTAGCCAGTCTGCACTGCAGTTCACAGATCGGCATTATAGCACCAACAGGCTGAAAAAATCCAATTGTCGCTAACGTCTGCTTTTCCAAATCTGGCGGGAAAGCATATTTAAACAAGTCTACTTCATTATTCTTCACTTCAATCACTGAAGAGTCTAAAAATGGAAAACCAAAAATATACCCAGTGGCAAGTAACACAACATCTATATCATCTTCAAATGTCCCATCATCAAATTTTACACCTGTTTCCGTAAATTCCACAACATTTGGTTTCACTTTCACTGCTCCGCAGACAATTCGGTTTGGTAAATCGTCATTAACCATAGGATGCTGCGAGAAGACTCGGTGGTTTGGTTTTAGAGAGTACAATTCGTGGTCAAATTTCTTGTTAAGCTGGCTTTCTCCTACTGAATTTGCAAAATTTGGGAAAGTGGACTGAATTTTGTTCAGAAATCGAGATAGACCAAGCATATCAAGTGGTAACCCATGGTCTGCTATTCTGTTCAAGATCCAAGTTCCTCTTCTTGTGCTTAGGAAAACCTATGAAAAAACAAAAGCCCACAATAATATTCATCTCGTTATGCAAAATTAAGTGATAACACAGTAACATAAATAAATAACTGCAGTTAAGGTATCGCAAACATTACAAATGGCGAAGACAGGCTAAAATTTCAAAAAATGAATTTTGGGGGAAGTACTTATTGCCACCTAGATTTTAGTAAATAAATGGATTTAGCTATGGATGTAGTAAATGTTTGCAAGCTCACTTGAGTCTAATTCATGTTCTAATTACCCAGCACATACTAAAACAAAAGAAAAACCATTTGCATGAGAACTCTGAAATTCATGAAAAATATACCAAAGCAACTCATACCTGAAACTAGATGTTTTTTGTGAAAAACGCATGTCTCCCCCCTGCGCCGCCCCCCCACCCTGCGCCCAGACCCCTGTGACCTTGACCTTTGACCTACTGATCCCATAATCAATAGGGTTCTTCTACTCAATAAGGGCTATTACCCTATTTAGTTTGAATGCTCTGGGTCAAGCGGTACTCCAGTAATTGACCGGATACGGTTTTTACTCTTCGGGGCCCCTGTGACCTTGACCTTTGACCTACTGACCCCAAAATCAATAGCAGTCCTCTACTCAATAAGGGCTACCACCCTATGAAGTTTGGAGGCTCTGGGTCAAAGGGTACTTGAGTTATTGAGCGGAAACGGTTTTCACTCTTTGGGTCACTGTGACCTTGACCTTTGACCTACTGACCCCAAATCAATAGGGTTCTTCTCAATAAGGGCTATCACCCTATGAAGTTTGAAGGCTCTGGGTCAAAGGGTACTCAAGTTATTGAGTGGAAACGAAGTGTGAAAGACGGACAGACGGAGTGACGGACAGAGCAAAAACAATATGTCTCCCCCAGAGGGGGAGGGGGGGGGGGGGAGACATAATAAGTTTATGCTGGTCTACAATGTTTAGTGCCAATTCGTCAAAATAATGTTAGGGTTTTCAAGAAATTCAAAGAAACCTTACTTCCTACTTTCACTTTCTA